>JARWLF010000174.1:0-41090 GCA_029853055.1 Scenedesmus sp. KT-U | reverse complement strand
CTGTTCGCCACGTCCGACGGACGATTGCTGGGTCAAGGCTTCTTGAAGCAGCTCAGACGCTACGACGCTCTCATCACGGGCATCGCCCGCCACCGCCAGCGGCTCGGACTGAAACCCCGCGACTCGAAGCGCTACCGCGCTGCGGTCTCTAAGCTGCAGGGCTATCTGAAGACCGAGATCGGTCGGGTGATGAACCGTCTCGTCGAGACGGGCCGTCCCGCCGGGCTCGTGCTCGAGCGGCTCGATTTCCGCCATCCCGACCTGTCGCCGCGACTGAACCGGATCTTACGCAATCACGGTCGCTCTGCGATCGTGGCCAAGCTGAAGGATCTCGAAGAGCGCTACGGTATCGAGACCACCGAGATCAACCCGGCCTACACGTCGCAGACCTGCTCGTGCTGCGGCTATGTCGACAAGAACAACCGCCGCACCCAGTCACGCTTCGCGTGCCTGTGGTGTGGCTGCACCATGCACGCCGACGTCAATGCGGCGGCCAACATCGAAGCGCGCCGTGCGCGCCCCGACGGTTGGCTGTTCCGGTCGAGGGCGGCTGTCCTCTCCGAGCTCGTGCGCGCGTTCGGGGAGCGAAGGGTGCGGGCCCTGCGCTCGCACCGATCCGGGAGTGGGGGCATTCCCGCCGACCCGAGGGCGTCGAACCCGTACTTCCGAAAGGAAAGTGCCGGCTCGCCGTCCGAGGCGAGGTCACCAGGCGGCGTCAGCCTCCTGAAATCGGGACTGGATTCGACATCTTGTGTGTCGGTACATTAACCCGATAATGCCCTCCCAATGCACGACGTCGTGCGGCCATCGCGAGCGCAGATGTCCGACCATTCGGATGAGCTCCTCGAAATCGACGCCGACGGGCTCGCGCAGAAAGGAGAGTGGCTGGTGTGTCGCGTCGTCGGGATCGAGGAGGAAGATCTCGTCGAGAGCCGTGTTCGCCGCTCGAATCGCGTCGCGCAAGGCGCGCTCGAGCACGTCGATCGGGGAGGGCGCAATCGGCTCGCCGAAAGCCATCGCGTCGTCGATCCACAGGGCGCGTCGATACCTCTCGTGATAGAGGCCGCGCACGAAGGCGATGTCCCCGGCGCGCGCCTCCGGTCCCATGGCGATCGGAACGAGAGCCGAGACGAACCGGTTGAAGCGCAACGGCACGATCACATCGGCGCGCGTGAACAGGGACGCGAGACGCACGCGCCATGGTGCATCCACGGTTCCGCTCTCCGCGAGACGCATTCTCACGCACGAGACCGGTCGGCAGCAGAAGACCGTCTCTTCGAGGGGCAAGCGGTCGGACGACAGCTCTTCGAGGGCCTCGCGCGAGCCGATGATGCATAAGGGATCGTCGGTCATGAGAGATTCTCTCGCAGATGTGGCGCCTGGTCGATCGTCGCGAGATAGCACGCGATCGCCTGGGTGCAGGACGGATTTCGTGCGCGGACCTCGTCGTGGAAGGCGACGAGGAGCGCCTGTGCGCCGGCACGCTCGAGCGCGCTCGGTGCAGGTATGTTCTGGCGCCAATTCGTCGCCTCGGAAGGCTCGCTGATCGTGAACGATCCGTAGACGTCGGTCCTGACGAGACCGTGTCGGAAGAAGGTCTCTTCGTTGCACAATCCGTCCGGCGCGAGATGGGCGGCCGCACGCGTCAGCGCGTCACGAAGGCGGTCGATCCGAGGCGTCTGAATTTCGGAAAGCCCCTGGTGGAGCTTCGCGTCGTAGCGCCGCTCGGCGATGTGGTAGGAAAGAACAAGGAGGATGCCGCGATCTCCGCACAGAGCCGCCGGGTAGAAGGTCGTCGGGAACGCGCGCAGGATCGCCTCGAGTCGAGCTCGATCCGTGCCCTCGACGAGACGCGGCACGAGAAGGCGCGAGAAGGTGTCGTCGGGCGCGAGCACGCGCCGTTGCGGAACTCGCTTTCGGACGCGCTCGACGAGAGCCTGCGTCAGAGCCTCCATACCCTCGTCGTGGTGCTCGAGCAACGCGTGAAGCGACTGCGAGACAGGATCGCGTGCCGCGCCGTCTCTGCTCTCGACCAGAGCGTCGACATAGAGACGATCGTCGCTGCCGCGGGCGAGGACGAAGGTCCGACCGTTCGGGAGAACGACGTGTTCCGACACGATCTCGAACAGGAGACAGACGTATCGATTGCACCGAGCAACGAGATACGACGCGCCCTCTTCGAGGGGCGACGCGCTGCGCACCGTGGCGTTTGCGCACGACACGCCGCAGAACAGGCCTGCGATGCGGACCTCCTCGTGCGCGAGGCCGAGGCCTTCGAGGAGGCGGGCCTCTCCGACGAGGCGTATCGTTCTCTCGTTGTGGCGCCGCGACACCATCCTGCCGAAAAACCCCGCATCGGGACGACAGATTTCGTAGGTTTGGGCGGCGTCGATGTCTCGGGTGGTCTGCATGGACGTCTCCTCGTTCGCCGCCGTGTTCGCGTCTGGGAGACGCGCGTTTCGTCTCTCGGAATCGTCCCGCCTCTCGGCCGACACGAGGTGCGGCGGATCTAGGTCGCCGCGCCGGCCTCGGCGATGAAGGCGCGCAGGACACTCGCCAGATGCGGAGCATGCGGCGCGATCTCGTCGGCATGGTTGGACAGGCGCATTACCGCCTCCGCGCGCTCGAGGGCGCTCGCAGGCCAGACGACCGTCTGGCGTCCGTAGCCCGTCTTGTCGAAGGCGCCGCGGCGCGACCGCAACCGTCCGACGAAACGCAGCGGCAGAGCGCTCGTCTGGGTGCCCTTGGGTCGGTGATAGGCGAGAAGCATCTTGACGACGGTCTCGACGCGCTCGCACGAGCTCGAAGCGTGTGCCCCGATCGCATGCTCGGCAGACCATGCGATTTCGAGTGGCGTTCGCCCGAGACGTCCGACATGCATGACGAGATCCTCGAAGCGCGCGCTCCGAGGCGGACGCTCGAAGGACAAGGCGTCGAGTGCGTCGTCGGGTTCGAGGAGATGGCCATCGCCGGCGGGCGGGTTCACCGACCGGATCTTGCGTGCGAATGCCTCGACGAGGTCCTCGAGGTCGGAGCCGCTCGAACGGACCGTGCAGGCGATCGTATCGGCGATCGTGACGCTCGCCTCGTTGCCGGGCCCTTCGCGCACGAGGACGGCGAAGCTCGCCGACACGCTCCGGTCGAGGACCGCGACGGGTACGAGCGCCGCCACGAAGCGGTTGAAGACCACACAGATCACGGCGTCGGCACCGGTGAACGCCGCCATGATCTCGGCCATGACCTCGCGCGAGGTCTCGCCCGGCCTGAGACGCAGGTCGAGACAGGCGACGAGCGCATTGCAGAAGGTCGTCTTTCTCGGAGAAGAACGGTCGAAGACGAGCCCGCGTAGGTCCTCGTCCGATCCGATCACGCGCACCAAAAAGGGTTCGTCCACGTCGTCGTCTCCTGCCGGTCGAAAGCACGGGGCCTCGTCCCGCGTCTCACGAGAGAGACGTGGGAGAGGCCTTCTCTGTCAGGTCTCTCTCGTGATGCGCATGGTCGGCATCGGGCAAGACGAGGGTGGCGATGTGCGCGGCGCGCGCCGGATCGGTCCTCGCGATCGTGGCGATGATCCGCTTCGCGTCCGCGAGTGCCGCGGCCTTGTCGAGCGCGGACGGCACGTCGAGGGCGATCTCGAAAAGATCGGCTCGGGCGGGTTGAGCGGCGATCCGGAGCGAACCGAACCGAGTCAGATGGACGAAACCCGCGGGGAAAAGGCGTTTCGTCGTCCAGAGATTCTCGGGCAGCGCGTGTTCCACGAAGAGAACGAGAGCCGTGTGCAATTGGGACAGAGCCGGTCCCACGAAGCCGCCGCGACGATCGCTGTCGATGAAGACGTTGAAGCGCCGGTCCGGAAAACTCACGCCGATCGAGATCTCGAGAGACACACCGAGAGGATCGAGCATTGCGAAGGCTCGAACGGCACCGCCGAGACGCTCCGCGATCGTCGCATCCTCGAGCGGATCGACGACGAGCGCGTCGATGGCATCGTCTTCGAGGAGGAAGCGCCGCAGAAACCCCATCTTCGCCGTGACGAGTCGCACCCGCTCGCACAGGAGCGAGACGTCGCCGCCGACACGCACATAGAAGGGGTTCGTGTCGAGCTCTTCGTAGCCGCAATAGAGCACGCCGTCGTCGCCGCGCGCGATCGGATAGTAGTCCATGATCGAGACGTAACCGGGTTCCCGTACCTCTATCTCGAATGCGATGCACAGGTGGCGGTTGATGCGCACGACGAGAAGGGAGTTGGTGCGCTCGATGGTTCGCCTCAGGGTCTTCGCGTAAGAACCGAGCGTCCTGACCGTCACGTCGGCGGCGAAGAGGTCGTGGTCGATGCCGTCGATGCGGCGGCGCTCGGGTGCGCCGCCGAGGCCGCGCAACGTGGCAGGCTCTCCCAGGAGCGGGATGCGGACGTCTTGCAAATCCCCCGTGGCGAGGAGGACGTGCACGTCTTCCGGATCGGGTGACGTGGTCCGACCGGACAGGGGCTCGCAGATCGTCTCGTGTGTCTGTCTCGTCATGGCAAGGATTCCAGTCTTACGAAGGGAAGGTCGGCGGCTCTTGTCGAGAACTCGCGCGCGAGCGGATCCGCGTCGGCTCTCAACAACCCGACAGGATCTCGCGCATGTGGTCGGCCGCGTGCGGATCGCGTGGCGCGACGATATCGTCGACATAGGCGCGCAAGCGGGCTACCGCGTCGGCGGAGGCGAGGGCGGTGAGCGGCTCGATGCGGGCACCTCCGATATGGGGTCGGCGCTCGAAGGACTTGCGGCGCGCCCGGCCGAGACCCGGGAGATCTCCCTTCATCACGAGGTGCCAACCGCGCGGCTCGTGGAAGGAGAGAAGTGCGGCAAGGAGCGGATCCTCGCTTACCCGTCCCTCGAGAGCAGGTGGCCGTCGACACCCCAGGAACGTGAAGGCACTCGTCCAGACGATCTGCTCGTCGATCGTCTCGCGTCGCAAGGAGCCTGCGAGCCGCATGAGATCCTCGAAGGTGTAGCCGATCGGCGCGTAGCGATAGTCGAGCTCGGACCGCAACTCCTCGTCCGGATCGAGCAGAAAGTCCAAGGACGATCGCCTGTTCTTGTCGCGGATCAGGGCACGCACGCGCCCGACGAGTCTCGCGAGCGGTTCGTGCGCGACGATCTCGTCGATCTCGAACACGTTCGTGAACCAGAGGGCGGAACCGTGCTCTTCGTGATCGGTCGCCTGGACGAAGCCGATCCGATCGATGTGCAGGCCTTCCTCGCGGACATTCAGAGGAACGAGGGCGCTCACCCACCTGTTGAAGCCGACGCCGAGTGCGATGTCGGCGACCTGGAGCGCCTTCTTGAGGTCGGGATGGTAACTGCTCTCGAACAGATGGGTCGCCAGGCTCGCGACCGGTCGCCCGAACAGAGTGTGATCGTCACGCAGGTCGAGGGTCGAATGATAGCGCGAAAGCAGCTTCTCGATGGCATCGAGATCGCCGAACACGCGAATGTCGTTGGGGTGAGCCATCGAGGACCTCGTCCGAGGAGCGGCGGCGATCGCGACCCACCGCCGCCCGCTCGGGAAGCGAGGGTCGGGTTCGCGGAGAAAAGTTGTTTATGCTTCGAGGCGGGTTCCGGTCAGCCGGAGGGTGATCTCGCGCGGTTTCCGTTCGACGGGGATAGCTCCGTCGAGGGCTGCCAGAACCTTGAGCTCGGCCCGCTCGGCAGTGGCTTCGTAGTGAGGAAGCTTTCCGACGACGTGATATCCCCATCGCAGCGGGTCGTTCATCTCGTCGAGGTTTCGCTCCAACCAGACGAAGGCCAAGTGCTCGCCGGTCACATGATCGCGATAGACTGTCGACAGCGCCTCGTACAGCTCATCGATCTTCGCGTTGATATCGCATGCCCGGAGATACCACTTATTCCATTCGGGTGTTCCGACGATGCTTTGCAGCCACATGCAGTGGGTGTTCGCCTCTTCGTATTGCTGTCTGAGGACGTAGAGTTCTGGTGTGCTGTACATCGATTCCTCCTCAGATGGGAGCTTCGGCCTTTAGACCGCTGGCGACAGACCGGGCGAGATCGTCTGGCATCGGCACGATCTTGATTCACGTGCTCGTACGGGATCGACGTGTTCACGCGATAGCCAGCCCCGTACGTGCCAAAACCATTGGGGTCCACTTCCGGAATACCCGGGGATCGGCGATGCAGAGGATGACGACGTCCTCCTTGAACTCCTACCTTTGGTGGTGTCGGTGGTGATAGACAGAACTGCGACGACGACGGCGGTGGTTTCACCATCGCGCAGCCACTCGGACACCTCCCAGAAATATGCACGATTGGCGTCGTCTGGGTGGCCATCGAGGACCTCGTCCGAGGAGCGGCGGTGATCGCGACCCGCCGCCGCCCGCTCAGGAAGCGGGGGTCGGGTGCGCGAAGGAAGAGATTCGGGCGATCATCAACCGCGCGAGCGCCTCGGCCGAGGGCGCCTTGCAGCGCTCCTCGGGTCCGAGATAGAGTCCAGACACCGGCGACCGGAAGCCCGCGAGCGTCCCGTGTCGCGCGAGATGGTCGCGCAGCGCACGAAAGGAGCGCGCGAGCGCGATCTCGACGATCTCGCCCTCGGCGCCGAACAACGCGACGAGGCGATCGAGACCCTCCGCCTCGCACAAGAACCAGTCCTCACCGCAGATCGCCACGACGCCGATGCCGAAGCGCTCGGGTGCGGCGATGCGCGGACAGAAGAGGATCGGCACGTAGACGCCCTCGCGCAGATGCGAGGTGTCCGGAAACGAAGCGAGGAGCGCCGACGGATCGGGGTTCATGCACGCAGTCTCACGCGAAGGCGAAGAAGCCGCCGTCGGACGACGGCGCGCCGCCCATCCGAGTGGGCGCGCGCATCGCGTCGCGGAAGCGTGCACAGAACGCGTTCCACGCGGTCGGGTCGGCGTCGGTCGAGGCGGCCAGCGCCGCGTCGGCCTCGCGCTCGAAGCGCACGGCGCCGCGGCCCTTGACGAACCGCACGCTCTCGCCGGAGGGCACGTGGGCGAGGATCATGCCGTCGGGCGACCGATAGGTGGCGTAGTCGCCGTGCCAGTGGACGGCGGAGAGGGTCGTCTTGGCGACGAAGCCGCGGGTGATGATCATCGGATTCTCCTCGAGCGCTTACAAGATAGAGGTGCGGGACGACGGCGTCATCCCGTGATGTCGGTAGTGCGTGCAGGATGCAGAGCAACTCGCCGTCGAACGCGACGGCGTCCTCGAGTGCCTCGTCGTCGCGGTCGAGCTCGGATGCTGCGCACGTCAGCCCTTCTCGACGTCCATGCCGCGCTCGGACAGGCCGCGCTCGATCGCATCGATGAGCGCCTTCTTGGACTCGTCGCGCGCGACTTCCGCAGCACGATGAGCACGCATGCACGTCCCGCAATCCACCTGGGTAGACAAGTTCTCGACGGCCTTTTCGAACTCGTCGACGAGTGCCTTGATTTGGTCGAGCGTCATAGCTGCTCCTCCGGAGGCAGATATCGCCGTTGTTCGGCGTGGAGAGTTGCGTCTTCGTGTCCGGACGTCGGCATCATCCGCCGATGTCGCCGGCGCGCTCGTCCGCCTCGTAGCGAGACAGCGCCTCCACGAGGATCCCGCGCGCGGCGGTCACGTCGAGGACGTCGCCGCCGGCCTCGAGCATGGCCATGGCCGCATCCGCGACGGGCGCCGAGGACGGACGGCGGGCGGTCGCCGCGATCATCGCGCGCGCCGCGTCGGCGAGGTCACGCACGATCGTCGGGTCGCGCCCGGCCTCGCGCGCACGCAGCCGCTCGATCTCGGCGAGGAGCCGCGGCACGTCGCAGCGCGCATGGGTCGCGAACTCGGCATTGGCGATCTGTTCGGCCTCCATGGGCGAGTACATGATCGCGTCGGGCTCGAGTGCGCAATCGACGAAGAAGATCGTCCCGTAGCCGTCGCTCTTGCGCACGGTGGCGGGGTTCGAACGCTTGGCCAGAACGGCGACGCCCGCCGACTTCTCGTTCGTTTCGGAAATCCAGGGACCCGGAGAGGCCGCCTCGACACGCACGCGGATGGCGTCGAGCTCGGTGTCACTCAGGGGCGTGGTCGTGGCGGTCGTCATGTCGTCCTCACAAAAAACTACCAGATATCGCGATTGCGTTCGAACAGGTGGCGATTGGCCTGCGATGCCGGCCTGAAGCCGGGCGCGCCGCTCGACCCGCCTCGTGCGGAGGGGCGACGGCGCGACTCTCGTTCGATCCGGTGTGTCTGGGATCTATCGTCGGCTCGGACGGGACTGCTCGCGCATGGCACCGACGCTTGATCCGGGTTCGGCTGACGGGTCGGACCGATGCCTCGCCTCGAAGATCGGGACGACCCGAGGAAACGTCTATGCACGACAGATGCGTGACGTCACATCAGAAAGCAATTGAAACTGCACGCCACGAAACAATCGTATTCGATACTCTCTATGAATGTCGTCGGGAAACAGCGTCACGATCGGTGCCGTATCGTTCTCCTCGTGACGCAAGAGTTCGAAAGAAGATGATCGAAATGCGCTTCAGCGCGAGCGCGTCTTGCGCGGCTTGCCGGACGATCCTGCGCCCTTCGTCTCTATCGCGTCGGAATCGGCGAGATCGGCGGTGCGGCGCCGGCGCGAGCCGAGGAGCGGCTTCGGCGCGATCGCCTCGGGCATGGTGTCCGCGCGTTCCTTCTCGGCCGCGAGCGAGCGCTTGAGAGCGTCCATCAGATTGACGACGTTGTGGGGGCGCGGCGCGGCCGGCTGCGCCACGGGTAGGCCTTCCTGCTTGTTCTTGATCATCGCGACGAGCGCGTTCTCGTAGCGGTCCTCGAAACGTGCCGGATCGAAATGACCCGAGCGACGCGCAACGATGAGATCGGCGAGCTCCTTCGTTTCGCCGCCGACGGCGATGTCGGGGATGTCCTCGAAATAGGCGGTGTCGTCGCGCACCTCGTAGGCATAGCGCAAGGTGGTCGCCATGAGACCCTTGCCGCGCGGCTCGATCATGACGATGCGCTCGCGACGCGCGATCACGACGCGACCGAGCGCGACTTTCCCCGAATCGCGCATCGCTTCGCGGATCACCACGAAGGCCTCCTGTCCGACGCGATCGTCGGGTGCGAGATAATAGGGTGCCTCGATATAGCGGGGATCGATCTCCTCGCGGGGAACGAAACTCTCGATCTCGATCGTGTGGGTCGATTCGATCTGGATCGCGTCGAGTTCTTCGTCCTCGACGAGGAGGTAGACGTTGCGTCCCACCGCATAACCCTTGACCTGGTCTTCCGTGTCGACCTCCTCGTTGGTGGCGGGATCGACGTAGATGCGCTTGACCTTGGCGCCCGATTTGCGGCTGAGCGTGTTGAAGGAGATCCGCGAGGCGCTGGACGAGGCGGGAAACAGGGCCACGGGACAGGAGACGAGCGAGAGCTTGAGGAAGCCCTTCCAATTGGCGCGCGGAGCCATGACCCTGAAGCCTCGCTCTCGGGTGATTCGGACGACGCCGACTCAATCGGGATGCGGATGATTCGTTCCTGTCAAGGGAAATCGGCACCTGTGGATCGGGTGGATTGCGAGGAACCGCTCTGGCGGGACAGGGTTCCTCGTGCGAGACGACGATCATGATCGATGGCGCGCACATCCATATCCAAGGCCGTCTCGCGGGCGCCGCGGACTGTCTCGAGGACCGTCTGCGCACCTGCGGCGCACGGCTCCATCGGCGCGTCTCGCGCGCCGTGACCCATACGGTCGTGAGCCACGAGCGTCTGATCGCCGGCACGATCCGGCGCATCGTCGGGGTCGCCCTCAGCGAGATCGCCTTCATGCGCTGCCTCGGCCTCGCTCCGCTCGCGCGGGGGGAGGGGAGGGCGTTCACACGAGACGACATCGGCCGCCTGTCCGGGCTCGGGGACGACGTGGTCGCACGTCTTCTCCTCGCCGACGTGCTCGATCCTGCGGAGGAGCGCTTCTGTTTCCGGGATCTCGCCTCCGCGCGACAGGTGGCGCGGCTTCTCGGCGAGGGCGTTCGGCTCGACGCGATCGTCTCGGTCGGCGTCAGGTTGCGCCGGCGGGGATTGCGGTTGAGCGAGGCGCGGCTCGAAGGGGCGAGTTGGGGCGAGATCGTTCTCGTCGCGCAGGACGGAATGGCCGATGTCGACGGACAATTCGCGCTTCCTCTCGCCGACGTGGCCGAAGACGCGAGCCTCATGCACGAACGGGCGCTCGCCCTCGAGGAGGCCGGCGACGATTTCGGCGCCGAGCGCCTCTATCGAGCGGCCTGCGCGCGCGACCGGGCGAGCCCGGATGCGGCCGTGGATCTCGGGGTTTTTCTCGCCGCGCGCGGCCGGCTCGACGAGGCGCGGGAGGCCCTGATCGAGGCGCGCCGGCGGGCACCCGAGGATGCCGACATCCTCTACGACATCGCCCGCCTGCACGATCTCGCCGGCCGTCCGCGGGAGGCCGTGGCCTTCTACCGCGAGGCGATCGGGCGGGCGCCCGACCACGTCTTCGCCCACCACAACATCGCGCTCGTCCTGATGCGCGAGGGGCGTTGCGAGGAGGCGCGACCCCATTGGGACGCGGTCGCTCTGCACGCGCGAGGTGAGGAGCGCGCGCGAGCGCGCCGGGCAGCGCTCTTGTGCCGCCTCGATGCGGGCCTGCGCCTACCGGAATGACGTGAAGACAGGTGCGAGTTCGCTCTCGTCGCCGCCGAACGGAACAGCGATCCCGAGAAACACGCGTCGGCACGACCTGCGATCATGGGCAGGTCGCCTTGCGTCCTGACGATCGCGAAAGTGAAGCCGAGGGAATCGAGCGGCGAGTCACGTCCGAGAAACGGTCGCGCCTTGTCGCGTCATCGATAGCGTGATATGTGCCTATGCTGCATATAAGCACGATAGGAGACATCGTCATGTCCCGTCCATCCGTCACGGTTCTCGAAGAGGTCAGCCAGCTGGTCTATGGAACGGACGATCGGCTGCATTTTCAATGGTGTCGCTACAATCTCGACCGCGACGTCGAGTACGGATACCGTTGGATGTGGTCGCGCGAAGGCCGCCTGCTGCCGCTGCGCGGAGGCGCCCGCATTCCTTCCTGGGATCTGATGCAGACGTTGATCGAACGCGCCCGCGCTGCCGGCTGGGGCGATCGCGACGAGAAGGATTTTCGCTGACGCGCGAGCGACGCTTGTTCACGCCGCGCGATCCGAGGTGGGATCGAAGCGCGCGAAGAACTCCGCGATCCGTGCGCTCACGCCGGCGCGCTCGAGTGCCGTGACTTCGGTATGTCCCCGACGACGCGACATGAGAATGGCTTCGGGATACCAATTGTCGCGAAAGGCGGCGATCTCCCGCGACCGATAGCGCGTTCCGTGCGGACGGGTCACGGCGAGAAGGCGCTGCGCGAGAGCCTCGCCTTCATCGTCGAGGAAGGCCGTCGAGATCTGCGGTTCGCGCGCGACACCGTCCTCTCCGACATAGCCGCACGAGACCGTCAGGCTCGCCTGCGGCACGCGTGCATGTGCGATCAGGATCGCCGTCAGAATCGTCTCGAAAGCGCTGCGATCGAGGCCCGGAACGCAGAAGCGCGGCTCTTCCTCGGGGAGCCCCGTCACGAAGGGAAAGGGCGTTTGCGGATTGACCTGCGTCTCGATCGCGCGCACGAGCGCGTCGTGGACGAGATCGGGATCGCCCGGCAACGGCACGAGGACGTCGCACGGATGGGTTTCGTGCTCGATGCTGATCTGCGCCTCGTAGCGGGCGATCGGCGTCAATCCCAGAAGACGCGTGACGCCATCCCCGTCGTGAGAGGCGCAGGAGAGATGGGCGATGAGCGTCGCGCGATCCTGATATCCGGCACCGAGAAGGAAGAGATCGATGTCCGGCGCGGTGACGACGCCGACCGGATCGGGACCGAACCCGGAGCGGCTGTAGCGAACGAAATCGAACACGGAACTCGGATGGACCGTGCACAGTGCCGGGCAGACGGCATTGTCGATGCTCGTGGCGGTGGCGTGGCGCTTCAGAACGCGTTCGGATCCGAAGACCTGTCTCTGAATCGCATGCATGTCGGATGCCCTCGTCATCGGCCCGCGAAGAACTCTTCGAGAAGGGTAAGCGCCCGCGCCTTCTCGAGCGCGGTCGCGTCGGCATGTTCGCGCGCTGCCGAATAGCTTTCGGCGATACGATGCCACTGGTCGCGATAGGCCGTGGTCCCATTGGCGATCCAACGGTCGCCGCGCGGCCGGGCCTCGTGTGCGAGACGGCTCGCGAGTACCCTCCCGTCCCGGTCGACGCTTCGTACGCTGACGAGGTGGTCGGCCTCGAGGCCGTCTTCCATCGTGAAGGCGCAGGCGATCTTGATCCGCGGGTAATCGCCCACGCCGTGGAGATCGACGATCGCTCGCAGAAGGGCGCAAAAGCGCCTTGCATCGAGATCCGTCCGTGCGAAGGAAGCGCCGTGCTCCAGAGGGCGCGTCAGGAAGGGACGGGAGAGGTTCGGATTGACCTGCGTCTCGATCGCGTCGAGCAGGCGATCGTGCACGTCGCCTCCCTCAGTGCCGAGCGGCACCGATACGTCGCATGCGACGCTGTCATCCTCGAAGTCGAGGACACCTGCATCGATACGGATCGGCGTCAATCCGACGAGCCGGACTTGCGCCGGCACGCCGTCCTCGCGAGGCTCGTCTCGAAAGAGATGAGCCAAGAGGCAGGGTCCCGCCATCGGCATGGGGGTTAGAACGAAGAAGTCGTGCAGCCCGAAGATGGACGAGCGGCGAGGACCGCCGTTCGAAAAAGCGTCCGATGAGAGACGGATCCGCACGAAGTCTTCGACCGAACCGAGCGCCGCACACGGACGCCGATCGACGACGAAACGAGACGAGAAACGGTGGGCATTGGCCTGAAAATCGTCTTTTCGTCCGAAGACGAGGATGCCTGGCATGTCCGTCTCCTTGCCGTTCTTTCGCGTCGTGTCGGTGCGCCGATCTCTCGGGCGAGGGCGGCGCACCGATGGTCTCGTGTCGTCAGCGATTGATCCACAAGACATGGGTCGCGTCGGGTGGGAGATCGGCGACGCGGGAGGGACGAAGACGTATCGTGCGATCGACGAGACCGTTATTGATCGGATGGCCGTGCCCGTCGTAATCCACGAGGCATCCGTCGGCGACGTCGCGGCGCCAGGCGTCCACGGCAAAGACGCTCTTGCCGCACCGGGTGATGCCGTAGCCGTCGTCGCACAGAGGCGGTATCTCGATGGCGGTATCGTATCGTGCGCGATCGCTGGTCACGAGGCAGCCTCCGTGTCTCGAGGTGGCGAGGAGCCGCGCGACGTCGAGCGCTCCGCCCTGCTGGTTCTCATCACGAACGCGCCTCCTGTCGGCACGAGATACTGGTACTCTCGAGCGTCGCGAGCGCTTGAGCCGATCGCAGGGCGCTCGAGCGCGTGATTCTGATGTGGACGTCACGTGCGCAAGACACCCAATTGCACGCCCGGAGAGACACGCGCATATTGCTCGGGATCCGCGCGCGCACATCGTGCCCGGACAGGCCGTGCGCATCGCACAGGCGCAACACGAGAGCGCGACCCTCGTCGGTCACGTCGTGGCCCCGCACGATACGGGTGGCACGAACCGGTGTCGCCGTCTGCAGCACGAGATGGGCGTTTGCATTCGTCGCGAAGTGGGAGAGTGCCTCGCCCAGGTAGCGCTCGAAGCTCTCGCAATCGAGACGAGAGGAGACGAGGCATTTGGGCCGAGAGACGAACGCGTTCGGATCGACGAGAAGGGGGTCGGAGAGGGTCGGGTTGACGACGTCGGCCACGAGACGGCGCAGCGTGGTCGCGAGTGCGTCCGCGCGAGAAGGTCGTGGGATCGTGGTTCCGATCGCGAGCCTATGGGCGACATGGAGCGAGCGCCCGAAGGGGCTCGTCCAGATGTTCGCCTCCCAGACGGCCATGACTTCGATCGAAAGCGGTGCCACACGAAGGAGAAAGGCGAGCCCCTTGTCCGAGGCGAGCGGCACGATCACGACCTCGTCGGTGAGATGGCCTTCGTCGAACGGATTGTAGAGGTCTGGCGCTATCGCAGGACATTCGATCCCGAAGACGCGCACGCGAGGCGGCCCGGACGCGCCGGCGCTCGCCTGCCGCCCAGAGACGAAGTCGCACATGGCGCGCGCGGCCTGGACGCCCGTGAGAGCGTCGTCATCGAGAACGGCGATCACGGCGGTTCCTTTCGGCTGGAGGACGGGTTTCCCTCGGGGGCGCTCATGGAGCCGGCAACCCCGAGGGTGGCCGACAGGGTCGCGTAGGCTTGCGCCGACGAAAGGGCGCTGACCGGATCCACATAGATCCGCCTGCGTTCGGGAACGAATCGCCAATGGCGGGACACGAGAGAGACAGACGGCGCATCACGCAGCTTCTCGTACCGCGCCCTCGAGAGCGAGATAGGACGCGGCCGAGACGAGCGCGCTCGTCTCGGGCACGGCGATCGTTCCCCGTTCGGGTTCGACGCGCCAGTTTTCCTGCCGCAGCGAGATGCGGAGCGCGTCGTCGTGGGGTCGGAGAGACCGCCGGTCACGGCCCCGTCGTCGAGGACGGCGATCACGACGAGACCCTCACGATGCGGTTCTCGAGGCGACCATAGACCTCCTCGACGGCATGGCGGGCGAAGGAATAACGCTTCGCCCAATCGAGGATCGTCGCACGCGAGATCGGGCTGCGCTCTTCGTCGCTCAGCGTGAGGCGATCCTTGAGCTTCGCGATGATCGCGGCCGTCTCGTCCGCGCCGGTGCGCGGCCGCCCCGTGAGCGGATGACCCCAGCCGCCGAAGCGGGCGAACCAGTCGCGCGCCCCCGAATGGACCTCGACCGTGCCGGCACGCACCACGAAGCCGACGAGGGGCACGATGTCGTCCTCGGCGGCCTCGCCCGACATCAGGAGGACCTCGAGGTCGAGATCGGGAAAGGCGCGAGCGATCCTGCCCCATTCCGTCTCGACCTCGCGCACGTCCGGCCACTTGCCGATATTGTGCGAGGCGAAGACCGTGCCGTCGAGAGAGACGAAGCCGTAGGCACCGCCGACATAGGTCGGCGCGATCATGTCGTGGATCACGTACTCATTGGAAATATGGCCCCAGGCCTCGCGCCAGGCCCGAACCGCCTCGAGATGCAGCGCGTAATCGCTCGCATCGACCCCTTGCCCGCGGACTGTGGGAAATCCGAGCACCTCGAAGACGAACCGCTCCCAGGAGGACGCACTCGCCCCGTAGGTCTCGGGGTCGAAGAAGGTTTCCGTGCGCCGCACGATCTCGAGTGCGCGCTCTCGCGAGACGGGCGTGCCTTTGACCCGCATCTGCGGCCATTTCGGCAAACTCGGATAGGCGTCGCTCGCGAGGAGGGTGTCGGCTCGGGTCTCGGTCATCGTCTCCTCCGTCGAACGGCCCGGTCGGGTGCTCTGCCTCGCGTCACGAGCACCCGACCGAGCGAAATCGGACGCCGTCACGCGTCGTGTCGCATACACCCCACATCACGCCTGCAAGACGACCTCGCCGAGTGTATCGACCAGGAAGCGCAGGCTCTCCGCCTGCTCGATCGCCGAGACCGATTGCGCGCGCACCCGCAGACTGATCCTGTGCGGCGCGCGCGACCAGTCGCGACGGCTCGCTCCACAGGCGAGTTGCGCGAGTTTGAAGCCCGTCGGCTGCAGAATCTCGACGACGCGGTGAACGAGCGTGCCATCGGAAGGACCGGCGGAAATCCTGCACAAGAGCGGGAAGCGATCGAAGGCGGTCTCCACGTCGACGATACGGTCCGTCACGCCGCACGACAGGAAGGCCGCGCCGAGGAGGCGGCGAAACAGGGCCTCGTTCATGTCGGGGCGCGAGAAGACGAGGTGTGGAGCGTCGCGGTCCGTGAGGAAGGGCAGATCGAGGGTCGGGTTGAGACGGGTCTCGATCGCGTCGAACAGGACCCGTCGCGGGTCACGATAGACCTCGTCGGGCAGGAGGATGTCGGCCACTTTGTAGAGGGGCTCGTCGGTGACGAAGACGATCGGTCTACCGTGCTGCTGAGCCATATATTCAGAGTAGTAAGCGCCGCTGATCCCGACGAGCCGCAGAGCCGTTTCTTCGCGGCGCAGATGCGCGACGAGAAGAGGCGTGACCTCGCGCGGGTTCTCCCTGTGGCCGATCGGGAACAGGAGGAAGCGCAGCGTGTGCGGCGTCCACACGTCGCCTGCGGACAAGAGACGATTCTGCGATTTGAAGGCCATCTGGAACGAGACGACGTCCGCGCCGAAATCGGTCGGCGCCGGTCGTGCGTGCGGCGTGAAGAGATCCACGAGATCCTCATGCGCGCAGAGCGCCAGGCGTTCGGTCAGGACATGAGACACGAGACGTCCTCCCCCAGATGTTCTACGAGCAGGGCGACGGCCTCGGCGCGCTCCAGTGCCGAAATCCTGCGCCGACCGAGGCCGATCCTGAGCTGTCGCGGCGAGCGTTGCCAACTCCGACGACGGGCGGAACAGGACCGTTGCTTGATCGTGAAGCCACTCGGACGCAACACCTCGAAGACCTTGTTCAAGAGACGATGATCGCGCACCGTCGTAAAGGTTTCGACAATGCAACTCTCGGAATCGGGGTCCATGGCGGTCGAGACGAGGGCGTGGCCGTTGTCGGCTCCCTGTGCGACGAAAGCCGCCTCGACGAGCCGACGGAACAGTGCCTCGTCGCCGTACGCGAAGGAGAGATGGGGCTTGTCGCGATCGGTGAGAAAGGGGGTCTCGATTTCGGGATTGAGCACGGTCTCGATCAGATCGAAGAGCACACGCCTCGGCTCGTGCGCCAGATCTCGTGTCAGGTCGTCACCGATTGGGAGGTCGCACGAAGCGGCCCTCGAGAGGGATGCATCCTGCATGCTCATCAGCGGTCGCCGGAGCGCGTCGGTCGTGGTTTTCTCACAAGATCCGGAACTGACGCGAATGCACCGAAAGCCGCGCTCTTCGCGACGCAGATGCACGACGAGAACGGGCGTGACCTCACCGTATTCCTCTCGGCATCCGATCGGAAAGAGCAGGAACCGGATCGTGGCGGGCTCCCAGGCCTCGCCGGAATCGCGCAAACCCCTGAGCGATTCGAAGGTCAATTCGCACGAGACGACGTCCGGACCAAACCCCGCCGGCGCGGACCCGGAGACCGGAACCGAGACATCGGGGACGACGAGATCGGCGATGTCATCGCGGACGCACACGACGGATCGTACGATCGGAAGCAGAGACATGGAGCACATCCCTTCGTCGAGGCTGGTGGAGCGTATCACGAGACGAGAAGGTCGTCGCCGAACCAGGTCACGAGGATGCGTGCGGCTTCGGCTTTCTCGAGGGCCGAAGGCCGCTCGGCCCTGAAGGGAAGGCCGAAGACCATGGGACTTTTCGTCCAGCGACTGCGTATGGCGGCACCGTTCCTGCCGGGATAACGAAAACCCGTCGGGCCGGCGCGCTCCAGAACGATCCGGATCCGTCGCCGCGTCGCCTCGTCGAGGTAACTGCCGGCCTCGAGATCGGCCGGCCGCCCGAGGAAGGCGCTGCGAACGCTGAAGCCGAACATGCGCGATGCGTCGTCGGTCAGAACCTGAACGGACCGGAGAACGTGTTTGAACGCGTCTTCGTCGAGCCCGGGCAAAAGAAAGTCGGTGCGCGGTCGATCGGCGGGCGTGAGAAACTGCGCGCGGCCCGGGCGGTTGATTCGGGTCTCGATGATCTCGAACAGTCGTTGTGCGAAATCGCCCTCTTCCGGGACGGCGATCGGATCGTCGAAGCGGATCGTCGAATCGAGCGAGATCGAGGGCCCGATTCCATCGTTGCTCGGCGTATTGGCGAAAGACGCCGAGACCGCGAGAAGATGCATACCGATCGTCTCATGCGGCCGCAAATGAGCCACGAGTATCGGGGCCTGGCTTATGGAATATCCGGCGCCACCCATTGGAAACAGGATGAACGATATCAGGTCGTGCGACCAGACCTTGCCGTCGAAGAACCCGGAATTCGCACAGAACGTCATGTCACATAGGGCGACATCGCCGATGCGCGGGTCGACGCTCGCCGCGCGCACGGGAACGTCGAGCGGCAGATCGCTCCTCTCGATGACGACCGAGCGCTGCCAACGAACGTCTCTCTTGAGGATTTTTTTCGCGGGCATGGTTCTGGCCCTATTCGTGCGAGTGGCCGATGATCTCGAAGACGTCGTCGCCGAGATGCTGGCACAGGAAGGAGATCGCCTCGGTGCGCTCGAGCGCGCTCGCGTTGCCGCGAAAGGCGATATCGAGCGACAGGGGAGATCGGTACCAGTGCTTTCGAAGAACGCCCGAGCTGCGATGGACGACCTGAGAGCCGCACAGGCACAGACGCGCCAGGAGGCGACCGAGCGCGGCACATGTCTCGGGGCCGTAATCGTAGGAGACGATTCGGCTGGGGCTGTTCGAGGAACCGGCATGGACGACGACGCTGCCCGGCTTTTCCGCAGACAAGACGAGGACGGCCTCGACCAAGCGGCACACCGTCACCTCGTCGGCATCGGGGATCGCGCAGGAAAACGGCTCGTCTTCCTCGGCACCCACGAACAAGGCGTCCGCGAGGGTGGGATTGATCTGCGTCTCGATCGTCTCGAGGAGCGTCCGCTCGAGCGTTTGCGCACATGTCGCCACGATCTCGACGTCGGTTTCGTAGGATTGCGTGTCCTCGAGCGGGAAGTCGATGCCCTCCCTGCCCATTCGCGCCGAGAGGATCCCGCTCGTGAGCCCCACGAGGCGGTAGCGCCGGAAGAAGAAACGGCCCGATCTCACGAGATGCGCGACGATCACGGGACGACGCTTGATCAGGCTGCGTCGCGCGCGCATTTTCGGAAAGAGGAGAAAGGCCAGCATGCCCTCGTGCTCCGCGCTGCGGATGCCCTGATCGCAATCGAGACAGGTGATGTCGAAGCGCCCGAGATCGCGCGACGGCAGCGGGGAGAAGAACGCGCGCCGCGTCGGGACGCCGGCGGCAGAAGCGCTCGCGCGCGCAACGAAGACCGGTCGGGATGCGGCGCTCGTCGCGACGCCCTTGCAGGAATGCTCCGACATGCTGTGACCTCGTCTCGCGTGAACGGGTGATCGCGTGGCCGTGGACCCGTTCACGCGCGCGACGCCTCCCGTTCGTCCGCAGGCCTCTGCAGATAGGCCTCGAGACGCGCGAGCGCTCGGGCGCGATCGAGCGCGCTGACCGGACGCTCCAGCGTGACGAAGAGCGCCGAGGGGCGTCTCGTCCACGAAGACCGATAGGCGGCGACGCCGGACAATTGGTGATACCAACCCGTCGGTTGCGCCTTGGCGAGCAGCCTCTCGACGAGCGCGAGACCGGCCTCGTCGATGTTTTGGCACTGGGCGGTGGCGGGGGCCTCGCCGGTTCCGGTCAAGACATAGACGGACGGCGTCGACCTGGGCGTCTTGCCGGGCTCGCGGCCGTACGCGGTCAGGACCTCGTGCACGAGAGCCTTGAAGGCGAGGGTGTCGAGACCGTCGGAGAACCGCGTCTCCCGCACGCGCGTCTCATCGACATGCGTCAGGAAGGGCTCTCGCGTCGTCGTGTTGACGTCGCGTGCGACGATCGCGCAGACATGGGAGCGCAAGGCGTCGAAGGTCGCCTGTGGCGTGAGACGCACGTCGCAGCGCACCGTTTCGCCGTCGATGTAGACGAGCCCTCTGAACGATTCCGAGGTCATCGGCGTGACCCCGACGAGGCGGGGCGCACCGTCGCGATCCGCCACGTGCAGGAGAATGAACGGCGTCCCGCCATCGCCGTCCGGTGCGATCGCGAAGAGCTCGACGTCGGCGGACCAGGGCGAGCGCAGACAATCCGCGTGAGGCACGGGCACTATGTCCTGCGTCAGAACGTTCGCACGAACCGCCGCGAGCGGCTCGGCGACGACGACGCTGCGCCGCTCGTGCAGCAGGTCCTGGTGCATGTGCGGGTCGATGTTGCGTCGCGCGATGAAGACGTCGCGCCTGTGCACTTCTTCGAGCATTCGTGTCACTCCCCGCCGCGGTGGCCGTCCTCACACGGGAGCGACGGCCGCCGCGTGTCCCCGACGGCGACGGATCGCGGCATCCGGGTCGGCATTCTAGTCCCTTCGGGTGTCGGCGAGAATGTCGGCGCCGAAGAGCCCGGCGATGCGATCCGCGGCCTCGGCGGCTTCGAGAGCCGAGGCCCGTGTCGTGTGAAGACGCCGCCGAGAATAAAGCGTGCAGGGCCTGCGCGTCCAATTGTCGAGATAGCCCGGAGAGCCTTTGCTTTCGAGCACGAAGCCGGACGGACGAGCACGCGCGATGATGCGCTCGACGAGCGCCTGCGCGCCGCTCGAGAGTGGACCTCTCGAGAACGAGATCCGAGCCGGGTGTTCGAGCGCGGTCTCGACCTGAACGAAGGCGGACGACTCGTCGTGCAGGACGAGGGCGTCTCCGAGGATTTCCTCGAAGGCGATCCTGTCGAGACCCGCGAGAGCGAATGCGAGGACGGGCCCATCGAGACGCACGAGAAGAGGACGCGAAGCCCGCGGATTGATCTGCGTCTCGATCGTGCGCAGCAGGAGATCGGCGAGGTCGACATCCGGCACGCGCACGAGAGGCACATCGCAGGGTGTCGCGATCGATTCGAGGTGGATCGAGCCCGTCACCGTTCCGTAGGTGCACGGCGTCACGGCGACGATCCGCGGCCCCGCATTCTCGTCTCGCGTGTCGATGTGGACGAGTTGGGCGAGACGACCGCCGGCATGACCGTCACGGTTGAACCGGTTTTCCGGAGAACAGAAGACGAAGACGAGAAACAATGCGAGGTCGTCGACCCAGGGGCCCGTTCGCTCCGCGATGCGCGGGTCGTGGCCGAGGACCTCGCGAACGATGTTCAGTCTGCAGGCCTGAACGTCGTCGCCGACGAGGGCGGGGTCGCCTTCGTCCTCGACGAAGTCACGCAGCGCGGACGCCTCGTTGGCCGCGACATGGACGCTGCGCCAGAAGCTGTATCTTTCCACAAGAGCACTCCTCGGGCACTTCGGGTGTGCGAACGTCGTCGGGTCGAGATGGCGAGATCAGGAGACGATCGCTCCGGCGCGAACGAGACGCTCGAACCGCGTCGCGTCCTCGAGCGCGCTCGCATTGGGCGGACGCCGGCCGGTCTTGAAGATCTTCAGCGCCTCGAGGCTCCAGCTCCTGCGCGCGGCCCGCACGTCGTTGCCGTTGTAGCGATATTGCGAGCCTCTCGGGCACTGGGTCTCGACGAGCGCCCGCAGGCATGCGAGCCCCTCCTCGCCGAGCCCGGTCGCACGCACGGAGGGCAGGACGTCGCGGAAGGCGCAGGTGATGTAGATGCGTGTCAGTGGACCGGTTCGACCATACAGGCCGACGATGTCCGAGAGGAGGCCGTCGAAGGTTCTCGCGTCCATTGCGGGATCCGCGAACGACATCTCGTCCGTCTCCAGATTCGTGACGAAGGGCTCGGCCACCGTCGCGTTGACCTTCGTCTCGATCGTCTCGAGGAGCGCGGCGTCCATGAGGTCGGGATCGTCGAAGAGCGCGACCGGGTGATCGCACAAAACGGTCTCTCCTTCGGCATAGAGATCGTTTATCGCGATCTCGACCGGGGTGAGCGCGACGAGACGCAATTCGTGTCCGAAAAGGAGATGGGCGACGAGCGTCGCGCCTTGATCGTGCCGGCCGGCCGGGGCGAGCGCATAAGCGACCGTCGGAGCGCGGAAGATGCGTTCGTTGCGTTGCGTCGCGGAGCGTATGGCGCGCACGTTCACCACGTGCGACGGGAACGAAGCCGGCCGGCCCGCAACGAGCGGACGCAGCTCCATCGGCATGGCGCAAGCCTTGAAGGTCTTCGGATTACCGAAGACGGTGCATTCCCGTGACTTGTCGACGATCCTCTCGTGAGGTCGCATCGCGCATGTCTCCGTTTCATCGTCCTTGCGGACGACAGGTCAAGTCTCTGGTCACGAGAAGGCAGGGCCGGCGGCCGCACGAAGACGCGCGGCGGCGCTCGCCTTCTCGAGGGCGCTCGCCCCGGAGACCTCTCGGTTGAGTAAGATCAGGCCGCGCTCTCGCGTCCAACTCGACCTCAGGGCGAGCGGGCCGATGCTGTTCATGCGGTAGTGAGCCGCGCGCGGCCGCCAACGCTCGACGAGGGCCGTGACGACGGCACGACCGGTGCAATCGAGGCCGCCCGCAATGCGGACACGAGCCTCTTGTCCGTCCAATCCGCAATCGATGCTGATGGTGGTCCACCTGCCTGCGGTTCCGTAAGCGAGAGCGACGTCCTCGAGAAGATCCTTGAAGGCTTTCTCGTCCATGTCGGGATACGAGAACGAGACCGTCGCGTCCGACACCATCGCGAGAACGGGCGTCTCGAGGCGTGGATTGAGATCGCGCTCGATCGTCTCGCGCAGATAGGCGCAGAAGAGCTCGGGGTCGGAGATCGGCGCGAGGGGCCGGTCGCAGGCTATCGTGGGTGCCTCGACACAGACACTCGATCGGACCTGCGCCGGCGTGATACCGACGAGCCGCGCGCCCTCGTCCGAGCGGATGTGGAGTATCATGGTCGGCTCCGCGTGTCGCAGACCTGCCGGCGCGAGCGCGAAGAGTGCGACCTCGTCTTCCCAATAGGGCGCCTCGAGCGCCGTGACCATGGGTCTCTCGTGAGGCCCGCCGAGGATCCCGTCGCAGGGGGGGATGGTCTGTATCTTGATTCCAACAATCATGGAATTGCATGGAAAGGTCGCGCCGAGACCCGAACAATGGTCGAACTCCGCCGGCCGGAGGGTCGCGGCCTCGAGATCTCGACTCGAGCCGAAGACACGCTTGCGATGAACCACGACACGGACCTCCGGGTCTGTTGCTTCTTGGCCGACACGGGCGGGTGCCGGGGTCGGCACGACGCGAGGTGGATCGCTCCCGTCAGTCGAGCGGATATTCGGCGAGGAAGGTCGCGACGAGATCGACCGCACGCGCCCTCTCGAGCGCGGTGGGCTCGGCCAGACGCCGGTAATGGGTCGAACGCCAGGGCTTGCGGACCCAGTTGTCGCGATAGGCACGTGCGCCGAAAGCCGTGGAGCGGCCGAGCGGGTCCCAGCGAAATCCACGACCGCGCGCCGCCTTGCAGATCCGCTGTGCGATCGCTTCGCCCTCGTCCGTGATGCCGTAGCACGACACGGACGCCTTCTCCCACTGGCCGGTCTCTTCGTTCTCGAATGCCGACAGATAGGCGATGTGGGAGATGCGCCGCTTCGCCGGAGGATGAGCCGACGCGTACAGGAGAACGACGGCGTCGAGGAGGCCGACGATGCGGTCGACGTCAAAGCGCGGTTCGTCGAAGACGATCTCGTCCCCCGGCACGCGCGTCAGGAACGGCGTCTCGATGACGGGATTGATGCGGGTCTCCACGAGATCGAGCAGGGTCTCGTGCAGACGCTCTCGATCGCCCTGCACGGGCACGAGGATGTCGCAGGGCGTCACGGCGTCGTCGAGCGAGATGTCGCCGAGGAGATGGGCGATCGGCGTCACGCCGACGAGGCGCGCCCGACGCTCGTCGCCTGCCGTGTCTTCCTCCACGGGAACGAGATGAGCGAGCATCGTCGGATTGTCGTTGAAGCCCCTCGGCGTCAGGGCGAAGAGCTCGACGCCGTCCTCCACGAACCGGGTCGTTTGCGCATAGCCATGGGCGCGCCCGTGCAGGGATCGCAGCGACGTGACGCGGCTCGAACACTCGGCGCCGAGCACGCGGGAAAACGTCCGCTCGATCGACGCATGAAGGAGAACGTCTTCGGCCGCGAAGATCCGAATGTCGTCGAAACAGGCCATTCTCTCCTCGTCGCTTCGGGTGGAATCATGACGATAACATCAGGGGTGATTATCGGGTTGCAAGATCGACACACAAGCCCTAGATCAGGAGCATGAAACTCGGCCTTTCCTTCAGCGCTTTCAATGCGCTCTTCCCCGACGAGGATGCGGCTCGCGCCTGGTTCGAGAGGGCACGATGGCCGCATGGCCCCGAATGCCCGCGTTGCGAGAGCGTCGACGAAGCGATCTGGATGCCGAAGGCCAAGCAATGGCACTGCAAATGCTGCCGTGCGCATTTCAGCGTCACGGCGAACACCCCGATGCACCGCACCCATCTCCCGCTTCTGACTTGGGCGCGCGCGATCTGGCTGGTGGTGTCGTCGTCGAAGGGTGTCAGCGCGCTGCGTCTGTCGCAGATATTGGGGCTGCCGTATTCGACGACGTGGCATCTGTCGCATCGCATCCGCGCGATGATGGCCGACGACAGTCCGTTCCTGCGCGGCGTGGTCGAGATCGACGACAGCTATGCCGGCGCACCGCCGAAGCGCAAGAAGCGCAAGAACGACGACGGCGACGATGCCGATCCCCCGGCGCCGACGGGTCGCGGCACCAAACGTCCGCTCTTGCTCGTGGCGGCGTCTCGCGACGGGGGCGTCGTCACCAAGCGCATCGCCAGCCACGGAAAGAAGGATGTGGCTTGCGCTCTGGCCGGCACCATCGACGCTAACGCGACGATCGTCACCGACGGGCTGCCCGCCTTCACGCATTTCGGGGAGACGCACGAGCATCTCGTCGTCAAGCACTCCGCCGGCGAATATGCCCGCACCGACGATGCCACGGGTCTGCGGGTCCACGTCAACCGCGCCGAGGCCTTCCACGGCCTGTTCCGACGTGCGGTCGTCGGGGTTTGGCATCGCATCGACCCCAAGCATCTCGAGCGCTACGCCGCCGAGACGGCGTTCCAGGTCACCCACAAGGCCTCCAGCTGTCTGTCGCGCATGCAGCGTCTCGTCCGCAGCGGGATCGGCAAGACCTTGCCCTACCAAGCGCTCGTCGGATCCGCCTGATGCCCCGCAAGCGCCCCGAGCATCCGCCCGTCCATCGCACCGACCTTCTGCGCTCGCCGATGACGGCGGGCAAGGAACACGACGTGCGGACGATGCTCGCGGCCTACCGACGGGGTGCAGTCCTGATCGGTCGCGAACAATGGCGGCTGTTCTTCGAGCGGGGCGCCTTCGACAAGACGCACGATGCCGACAAGGTCCGCATCGCGTCCGTCGTCGGTGCGGCCAACCGCGTGCAGATGTGCCGCTTCCAGGTCGTCGGTGCGCTCGAGGGCTTCGTCTCGAATCGTCAGAACGAGTTCCGCTCGGTCGTCAATCGCTCGTCCCTGCCGGCCCGCGTCAAGCACCAGCTCCACACGATCAACACGCGCCGTGCCTGGTTTGCCCGCAGCGCCTGTATGACCCGCCGCATGAAGGGCGAGACGCGCATCGTCACATCGGAAGCGATCCCGGACGACGTGCGCGCCCTCGCCCGCTCGATCATGCGATCGGTCCTGAACCGTCATCGCCGTCCGACCCTGTCGCGCATCTCGATGCGTCTCGACGTCCGGGCGGCCATCCTGCGGCGTCCCGTCAGAGCCAAGCAGAAAGGCAAGATCGGCTGGTGGGTGCGGCTCGCGACCATGGACAAGGGTCGGCGCATCGAGATCCCGCTCGAGACCTACGACCACCACGAGAAGCGCATCTCCTCAGGCAAGGTCGCGGCCGGCGTCCAGATCAATTGCGACCGCGACGGTGCACTCACCTTCGGCATCGTCACGGATCTGGGCGAGGCCTGCGTCGAGAGCCGCAAGACCTATGACGGGCAAGGTTCTCTGGCACTCGATTTCTGTTCGCCACGTCCGACGGACGATTGCTGGGTCAAGGCTTCTTGAAGCAGCTCAGACGCTACGACGCTCTCATCACGGGCATCGCCCGCCACCGCCAGCGGCTCGGACTCAAGCCTCGCGATTCGAAGCGCTATCGCGCCGCGGTGGCAGGGCTGCAGGGTTATCTGAAGACCGAGATTAACCAGGTGATGAACCGCCTCGTCGAGACGGGCCGTCCCGCCGAGCTCGTGCTCGAGCGGCTCGACTTCCGTCATCCCGACCTGTCGCCGCGACTGAACCGGATCTTACGCAATCACGGTCGCTCGGTGATCGTGGCGAAGCTGAAGGATCTCGAAGAGCGCTACGGTATCGAGACCACGGAGATCAATCCGGCCTACACGTCGCAGACCTGTTCGTGCTGCGGCTATGTCGACAAGAAGAACCGCCCATCGCAGGCGCGTTTCGCGTGCCTCTGGTGCGGCTCTAAAATGCACGCCGACGTCAATGCGGCGGCCAACATCGAAGCGCGCCGTGCGCGCTCCAACGGTTGGCTGTTCCGGTCGAAGGCGGCTGTCCTCTCCGAGCTCGTGCGCGCGTTCGGGGAGCGAAGGGTGCGAGCTTTGCGCTCGCACCGATCCGGGAATGGGGGCATTCCCACCGACCCGAGGGCGTCGAACCCGTACTTTCGAAAGGAAAGTGCCGGCTCGCCGTCCGAGGCGAGGTCACCAGGCGGCGTCAGCCTCCTGAAATCGGGACTGGATTCGACATCTTGTGTGTCGGTCCATTAACCCGATAATGCCCACATCAGGAGATGTCGAGCGTCTCGCCCGCTTCGAGTCGCGCGAGACGCTCGGCGATCGAGACCCGCAGGGCCGCGTTCTCGAGGGCCGTCGGATGCCTGTCGCGCGCGAGCACGACCAGATCGTAATCGTCCTCGCGGGCGTGAGAGCGTCGTGTGGCGAAATCGTCTTTCGGATAGAGCCTGTAGCCGATCGGACGCGCTCTCTCGAGGATGCGCTCGAGGAGTGCGAGCCCGTCCGAATCGAGGTCGGCCGCGAGTATCTCGGCGCGGTGATCGGGCGAGCGCCCGAGCACGATCGTCACGCTGCGATGGCCGTCCGGAGACGCGTGAGCACAGACGATGTCCTCGCACAAGCGAGCGAACGCGTCCATATCGGCGAAACCGGTCGCGGACCCGTCGACGATCTTGCTGCTCGATTGGAAGAGGAGCGGGTCGGCCTGGCGGTCGTTGAGCCTCTCGAAGGACGAGAACAGGGCCTGGTAGAAGGCGACCGGATCTTGCCCGATGACAATGTTCTCCTTGTGGTGCCGCAGGTAGATCGTGTCGAGCGTGTCGATCAACAACGTGCCCTTTTTCGACCGCGCCGTATCGATGCGCGACGCAGAAGCGATGCGGAAGACGCCATCGTCGCATTCGCCGCACAGGAGCATCGGTTTGTCGGCATCCGCCCAGAAGAGGATTTTCGTCGCATAGATCGGGGAAGTGGACAAACCGATCGAATAGACGCCGGCATCGAGAAGCTGCAACCGCGCCCGCACATGAAACAGTCCCGTCGTGGCGTCGAGCTTCAACTCGAACGCGCTCGCGTAGAGACCGGCGACGTGCGGCGCGAGATGGCAGCGAAAGGCGTTCTTCATGGCTTGTCCCCTATGCCTATGACGTCTTCTGCCGGGATCCGCCAATAGTCGAGAATCTCGCACATCTCCTCATGGGCCGCCGCACGCTCGAGTGCCGTCGGGTCGCGCCTTTCGGGCGCAGGCTCGATCGTCTCGCGATGAGGAACCCGAACGCCTTGGGTGATCCGTGTCATGAGAGGGGCGTGACCCTGCAGAGAAGCCGCGCTCGGGTCGAGCGCCCAGCCGCGCGGATCGACGATTTCGAGAATGCGGGTACAGATCGCTCTTCCACGTGCGCTCACGCCACGCGTCGCGATGATGCGGGCAGCCTCTCCGGCCGGCATACCCCATATGTAGGCGAGTACCCCGCGCACGGATGCGACCACGTCGGCATCGTCGCGATGGGCCACGATCGCGGCGCGCAGGAGCCGGGACAACGTCTCGGGTCGGTCGAGATAGCGCAATTGCGGATCATGGACGACATATTCGGGCTGGACGAGAAAGGGATCGCGCAGGTGCGGATTGAGCGCCCGCTCGAAATGGAAGAAGGCCGAAGCCGACAGGCTCGCGGCGTCCTCGCGCGGCGCGATGGTGCCGTCGAGATGCTCGAGCACCTCGAAATCCTGGAAGACGAGGAAGGCTTTGTCGTCCCGGCCCTGACCGAGGAGGGCGTAACCGATACCCGTCACGACCGGCACGATGTACCCGTCCTCCCGCGGGCGCGCCGCGATCCGCAACACGTAGGGCTTCTTCGCCGGATTGGAGACGAACAGGAAGAATCCAGCCTCCGAGCAGGCGACGAGCCCTTCTCCTGCCCCGAACTGCAGATGCCCAATGGTCGAGGCCGAGACCATCAGAGACGGACACGGAATGTCGAGCCCCGGCAGACGTGTCCGCTCGTCGCACGAGAGATTGTTGTATTCGACTCTCGCCGCGGGATCGACGAACAATCGCATCATCGCCATGACATCCGTCCTCGGAGCGCGCCGCGTCGACAGGCGCGGGGGCGGCGCGCTCGCGTCATGTTCACGCGTCCAGAACGCCGAGTTCCCGGAGGACCGGATCGTGCGACAGGGCGTCGATCGCCTGCGCGCGCTCGAGCGCGGTGGGCGGGGGTATGGACACGGAGAGGGTTCGCGCCTGGAAGCGGTAGTCCGAGACGAGGGCGCCGGAGCCCGTATGGACGTCCCAGACCTCGCCGCGCGGCTCGAGCGCGGTCACGAGGCGGAAGATCGTCTCGTGACCCTTGTCCGACAGGGTCGGGCCGATGGCGATCCGGGCGGCTGCGACATGCGCATAGCGGATGGTGATCGGGAGAGGGACGGTCGTGCCCGTATGGTGCGCCGTGGCGAGGAGGCGCACGAAGCGCTCGAAATCGGCATCGGTGACGTCAGGGTGCGAGAAGCAGCCCGGATAGAATTCCGGCTCGACGTCGCGGATCATGAGATCGGCGCGAGCCTTGCTCTTCTCGAAGTCGCAGACCCATTCGTAGGCGGCCGCGATCCGGTCGGCACCGCCGAGATGGAAGCGCGCGAGATCCCCCGGGACCTGTCTGTCGCTCCGGTGCAGGCAGCCGCGCAGGCCGACCCAATAGTCCTTGCCGACGGGCACGATCCGAACGCTCATCAGGCGTGCGATCGCGTCGCGATCGGGACAGCCCGGCACGGGCGCCGCGACGACGAGCACGTGCGCGCGCGGATTGATGCGCAAGAGAAGTGCCTCGCCCGCGACGAGATCGCCCTGCTTGCCGTAATCGACGGGAGCCCACTGGACATGGGCGACGGACAGGCCGTCTTCGAGGTCCTGTAGCGACAGGTCGGGGAACGCGCGGGCGAGCACCTCGCCCGTCGAGACGACGCGCAGGAGACCCGTCGACAGATCGACGATGGCCGGTCTGTGCGCGACGTCGCTCGTCATGATCGCGGCGCTCCCCTGATCGCGTCCACGAGCCTCTCGACATCGACGACGGGTGCTCCGTCGCGCCGCCTCTCGCTCGTGCTGTACGCAAGAGAAAGATAGTGCATCATCGAGGCATGCTCGAGGGCGCTCGACGGGCGGCTCAATTCGATCGTCTCGTGTGTGGGTGCGAGCGACCAGCCGGAGCGATGAGCCCAGCACTTGCCCGTGCGCTTCCAGGACATCTTGCGCGGAACGAAGCGTGTCACGAGCCGCTTGGCCGCGTCCTTGAGCGGGGTGTCGAGCGAGGTGATCCCGTTGCGCGTGCCGGGGTCGGGAACCCAGAGAACCGCCGCGCGCTCTTGACCGCGATCGTAGAGGCCGTCGAAATCACGCGTGATCGCACAGCGCAGCCCGATCGTGACCGTGCGTTCCGGAGAAAGACCGGCGAGGACGTCGACACACAGGACGCGCAGCGCCTCGCGCAACAGGTCTTCGTTCATGAAGGGGTCGTCGAAGAGCATGACCGGGCTCTCGCGCGCCTCGAGCGGCTCGACGAGGATCGGGTCAGCGAGTCCCGGATTGACGATCTCGACCAGAGCGCGTCTCACGGCGGCGACGAGACCTTCGCCGTCCGGGTGCACCCTCACAGGCACGGGCGCGAGCGATCGATCCTGGCCGATCGTGAACGTGACGGCGTCGGTCGCGATCGTCACCGTTCGAACGGGCGCATAGCCCGTCACGAAGAGGCTTTCGTCCTCGCGCGCGAGACGCACGAGAAGGCCGACCATTTGGTGGAGCCCGACGAAGACGAGCGCGTCCCATCCCTCCGGCATGCGTTCGACCCTGCACAGAGCCGTGAGCGCCTGCGTTTCCAGCCCGAACAACGACGCCGCTTCGAGAGGAAGATCGTCGTATCCGAAGGCCGCGAGCTCTTCGGGCGTCGTATGGATCAGAACGGGCGTGGGGTCCACCATCGTTTCTTTCCTGCTCTCGCCTCGAACGTCAACGCGGATCGTCGAGGGCGGCCATCGCCGAGGCCTCGTCGTCGTGGCGCAGGATCGACCCCGACAGGGTCACCACGCACCAGACGACGCCCTCGACGTCGAAGGGCCTGATCGGGAGCACGAAAGCCGGCTCTCCGCGAAAACGCCCCGAGGGTTCTGGTTCATGGAGACGCAAGAGCGCCTCTTTCGCCCAGGCTCGATCGGGATCGGGTGCAAGCGCCGCGATCGCGTCGCGTAGAGAGACGGCTTTTCGTGCGCGCTCGAGCGCCGAGAGCGGCTCGGTCGAGATGTCGAGCGTCGGCGCGCAGCGAACGTAGCCACTCACCATGCAGCGCGCACCGTCATTGTATTCCCAAATGTAACCGATCGGTGGCGCACATTCCGCCAGAAAGAAGAGGGCGATCTGCCCGATGGCGGTGACGTTGTGGACGATCTCGACGTCGGGGCGATCGCAGGCAGGTTCCTGGACGCCGACGATCACGCAATAGGGCGTGTCTGCCGGATCCTTCGCGTGCAGGCTCAAGATCGCCTCGACCATGGCGCGAAAGCCCGCATCGTCGAGACCGGCGCCGTAGGTCACGGGGCTTTCCATCTCGGCGTCGGCCACGAGGAAGAGCGGGTCTTCCTGTGCGGGCCCCTCGACCTGCACGACGTGATCGCGCAGCCGAGCGGCCAGCGTTTCGAGGTCGAGGGAGGCCGGCAGGGTGAGGGGGTGTTCGACCGGGATGGTCTCGTCGATCCGCAGGACCTTGTTCGCGAGGGACGGCGGCTCGACCTCGCCGAGTTCGACGAAAACGAGACTGTCGCCCCGACGCTGCAGGCGCGCGACGAAATGGACCATGATACTGAAATGCAGCGAGACATAGACGTCGCCGCCGTCCCAACCCTCCGGAACGATATCCGTCCGAACCTTGATCGCCTCGCGACCCGCGAAGGCATCGTTCTCGAACGGGGTCGCCAAGTCGACGATGCGATGCCGACGCGCGCCGCCGGAAGGGAAGAAGACGTCGATCATCGCGGATGGCCTCGCTCAGCGACCGAACCAGAGAATGTGGGTGGCGTCGTCGGGGATGTCTTCGAGACGCGAGGGCGAGATCGTCGTCGTCATGTCGGCGAACCCCTCGCGGACCGGACGTCCCGAGCCGTCGTAGGAGATCAGGAGACCCTCTTCGCACGCCTCGCGAAAGGCCGCGACCGTGAAGAAGTCCTCGTCGTCCGCGTTCGTGCCGAAGCCCTCCTCGAAGAGATCGGGGAGGACGACCGGCACCGTGTAGGCGGGTTTCGGGTCACGCATGACATTCTCCTCAGGCATCGGCCTTGGCCTCGATCTCGGCGGCCAGGGCTTCGATCTCGGTGAGGCACGCACGCGCAAACCCGCTCTCGAGACCGAGCTCGCCCGAGACGATCTGTGTGAGGCGCAGATGCGCTTGCGCGCGCTCCAGCGCGGTCGGGCGTTCCCGCTGGAAGACGTACTGGATCGGCGCGGTATTGAAGTTCGATGTGCGCCCGATTTTCGTCTCCCGGAAGACGGGTTTCGCCACGCCGTTCTTCGTGACGCCGGCGCGCCGCACGACCTCGAGACCACGCGGATCGATCGGGGCGAGGATCTTCGCGAGGAGCGCACTGACCCGTCGATCGAGATCGTTGCTGCCGAAACCCCATCCATAGGTGCCGCGATTCGTGCTCTCGGCGCTCAGCGAAAGGCTGAGGCTGCCGTGGTCTTCGCGCTGCAAGCGCGTCAGGGTCGACTGGACGAGATCGACGAGAACCGCTCCGCTGACATCGGTGTGCGACGATAGCCGGTTGATCAGCGTGTCGTCGACGTCGAGGTAATGGTCGGATAGATGGGGATTGACGTCGCGACGAAACCAGGAGACGAGTTTGCGCGTGAGCGTCTCGAGATCGTCCGCCTTGATCGAGCGCACGCCCGGAACGGTCGGGTCGCACAGGAGACCGCCCGTCTCTCGACACAGTGCCACGGAGAAGACGGGTCCTGTGCCGAAATCCTTCGGACGCACGTCGAGCGCGAAGACGAGCGGGAGGTAGCGATTGACCCGTGCGAACACGTAGGTCTCGAAGAGGGCCGCCGTGCCGGGCAGCCGCCGATCGAGATCGACGAACACGTCGATACAGGCGACCTCCTCGTCGAGGAAATGCGTCGTCGACGGCTGGCCGAAGGCGACGAGCGCGTCGCGGGCACCGAGAATGCGGATCTTGGTCTGGTGTCTACGCATGACGTCGTCCTCTCGCGGGTGCGGGCGGCTTCGCGTGCAAAGGCGGCACGCACCCGGTTCTCACGGATCCTCGCTCGTCACGAGCGTGTCTTCGATCCTGTCGAGGTTCTCCCGACAGGTTTCGACGAGCGCCACGACCCGCGCATGATCGCCCGCTCGTGCGGCCTCTGCGATCGCGTCGAGCGTCGAGCGCGCGAGGGCGCGGCGCCTGCGCTCGGCGCGCAGGGCCGCCGTGAGGCGCTCGACCTCGAGAATGGCCGCACGCATGCGATCGAGCGCGTCCGACCAGGACGCGAGAATGCGCGAGCGGATCTGTTCGGGCACCGGTAGGCGCCCGAGAGCGCGCGTCTCGACGATCTCCCAATTGCGGCGCAGATTGCACCGCTGCTCGTGAATGCGCCGCGAGAGCCTCTTGGTGAGTTCCTTCTCGCGAAGGAGTGCCGCACGCAAGGCGCCGACGTCCTCTTCGGGCTCGCTCATGGTCGTCCTTCCGTCGAACGGTCGTGCAAGACCGCCATCTGATCGGCCACCCGCACGCGCGCAGCCGCGATCTCGAGTGCGCTCGGCGGCGTGTGGAGCCGCACCGTCTCGACGAGTTCGCGCTTGACGAGCTCGGACAGACGCGAGGCGCCCGGGACACACTTGTAGCGCATGCCGTAGGGCCGGAATCGGTCGAGCGCCTGCATGGCGAGGGCACCGCCTTCGGCGTCGACATTGTCGATCCGTACGATCCCGTGAGGTGCCACGATGGTGTTCTCGCCGAAGGCCGCTTGGAAGACGATCGCACTCGACGTGGCCGGGTCGACGACGTGCCCCGTGGCGATGTCGAGAAGAAGGCGTCTCAGGGACGCCGACGAGCCGAAGCGGGTGCTGCAGGAACGGTGCTCGTGATACATGCCGAGAAAGAACGGATCGTCGAGACCCGGATTGACGTGCAAGAGGAAGAGTTCGGACAGAACCCTCTCCGCCTGGCCGATCGCGAGATCGGCGACGGGCTGCGTGTCGAGATCCTCGACGTCGACGAGCGGCAGGTCCGCGCGCACGAGCGTCGTCGCCATACGCGCCACGGACAGGATCCGGTCGTGTGCATCGAGCGAGAACAGGAAGAAGTGGCGCTTGCCGTAGGCGACGCAGACGTGACGCGCGGCGCCCGCCCCGCGTGCCTGCCACAGGAGCGAGCGATCGACGATGTGAGGGCTCAGGAAGAGGCTCACGGGCACGCGTCCCATGCTCGGCTCGCACAGGCCGAGGAGGCCGGCATTGCCGGGGGAGATCTCGAGCGAGATCGGGACCTGCGTGGGCTTCGGCTTCAAGACGATCACTCCCCGTTCGCTCGCAGCGAGGCGGTCACGCCCGCGGCGAGCGCGGAGCGGCCGGCATCGGTGATGTCCCAGGCATAGCCGTGGGGGCCGTGGGGGCCGCCCGTGCACACGACGAGACCGGCATTCTCGAGCCGGCGCAAACCCCTCAGGACGCCGGCGACCGTCGCAATACGTGATCTGCGGTCGTACAGAACGTCGCGTGCGATGGCGGCGGTCGGACACGACGCGGGCGTCGCGCGCATGGCCTTCAGGAGACGGAGGTCGTTGTCGGAGATCGGCGTGCTCATGCTTTCTGCCTCTCGGTTTCTCTCGTGTCGTCCGGATGACCCCGTCACGACGAGGCCGGCTCCTCGTCGTCGGCCGTCATGCGCGCGAGCGCCTGCGTGAGCGCCGTGATCGCGGCCGCGCGCTCGAGCGCGCTGACGGGTTCGCGATGGTGGATCGAGTGCTCGGGGACGTATGCCCTGTAGCGCGAGCATCGGGACGCTTTCGACGATCCGGCGGTCTCGCCGTACCAAATCGCGGTCGGACGGATGAGGCCGAGTATCCGGGAGGCGATCTCCTGGCCTTCTGCGCTGAGATTGCGCGTATGCGACAGGAGCGGCGCACCGTCCGGGTGCAGGCCGGCCTTCCAGACGATCGTCGCGACCGCCGTGGCCTCGATACGATATGCGCGGGCGATGTGGGCCAGGAGAGCGTCGAGCTCGCGCCGCGAGCCACGTGCGCAAGCCTCGATGTCCGGGCCGTTCTTCGCCCGGAGAAAATAGGGATCGGAAAGACCGGGATTGATCGTCTCGACGAAGGCGCCGACCGTGCGCGCGGGGATCGTGCCGGTGGGGCCGGGCTCGACACGAACCGCCGGCGCGACATGCGTGATGTCGGCCACTCGGACCGCCACCTTGCTCGCGGCGCGATCGATCTGCCTGTAGGGTTCGCCCGAGCGCGCCACGAATACGATGCGCGCGGTCTCGAAATCGCCCGAGAGCAAAAAGAGGAAGCGATGCGTGCCGATGCTCTCGAGCACCCCGAAATCGGCGTCGACCCCGAGCTTCTCCCAGTCGACGTAATCGGCGCGGATCTTCGTCTCGAGGAGATGCAGCCCGTCGTCACGAGACGCGACGGCGTCGACGAGATCCGGGTGGCGGGCGGTCAGTGTCTCGACGACGAGGAGCCTCTCGGAACTGGCGGGCATGAGGGATGCTTTTCCTCTGGTGGCGTCGGCGATGATCGCTCGTTGCCGAGATAGAGCCCGACACGAAGACAGCCGACCGACGGCGCACGCTGGCGTGCCGTCGGTCGGCTCTCGTGTCCATCCGTCCACCCTCAGTCGGCTCCAGCCGAGGCCTTCGGCCCTTCGACACGCAAGCGCATGAGCATATCCTGCACGACGACCGCAGCCGCCGCTCGCTCCAGCGCACTCACGGGCTCATCGAAATACAAGAAGACCGGTTCGGTATAGGCCCTGTAGTGCGACATGCGCGAGGCGTGCACGACTTGCGTGGTGTATCGCAGTTCGAGCGGACAGAAAAAATCGATCACCTCGTGCAGGAGTGCGGTGGCCTCGGTGTCGAGACCATCGGTGAGCGCGACAAAGGCTTTGCCGCGAGGATAGAGTCCCGGTTTCACCGTGATCGCGACGGCCGTCGCGTTCGAATGGGCGATCGCGATGGCCTCGAGGAGTCTGTGCAAGTCCTCGAACGATCCTCGCCGACAGGTCTGCACGAGACGAGTCGACATCAAGTCGAGAAAATAGGGGTCCTCGAGGCGTGGATTGAGATCGTCGCGGAAGGCCGCGAGCGCACGGTCCACGACCTTGTCGGGCACGTCCGCGGCGAGTGCGTGCGGCACGGGAAATCGCGTCGGATCCCTGATCGCGAAACGACTTCCGTCGACGAGAGAGCGATAGCGGTCGCTGGTGCGTGCGACACCGATGATCGCGGGCCCCTCGAGCGTCCCCATACAGAAGATCACCAAGCGGTGGTCGAAAATCGATCCCACGACGGCGAAATCGGCGTCGGAAAACAATTCCGTTTCCTCGTCTGGCGAAAAGATCTCGACAGACAGAAGGGCGAGGGTGTCGCCCTCTCCGGGACGCGTCGCGAGGAGCTCTTTCGCCGAGTCGCCGTCGAGAACGAGACGGATCGTTTTATTGCTCATCTGAACCCCTTCTCCGGAGATCGCCCAGGGTCACCCGACGCTCGCCAGTCGCTCGCGGAGGAGCTGTGTGAAGACCGCATCCGACAGGTCTTCGGACGCGGTCTGCAGACGAGCCAGAGCCTCGGCGCGCGCGAGCGCCGAGGGCGGCGCGACGGCGATGGGGATGGGGCCACGCACGCGTGTATAATGAGAGCGCCGCCGCGATTTGACGTCGTGCGGCTCCCAGTCGTGGCGCATCGGGCGGTAGAGATCGAGGATACGGTAGAGAAGGCTCTGGACTTCCTCGTCGAGACCCTCCCACGTCCAGTCCCAGATCTCGCAGCGCTCGGTCTCGTCGCGCGCCGCGCCGATCATGAAGCGCGCGTGACCGTCACCCCTCTGGAAGGCCGTCGCCGTCGCCTGCAGGAGTGCGACGAGTTCCTCGTCGGGGCGCCCGTTGCCGCACACGATCGGAGAGACGGCGATCTCCGCCTCGTCGAGGACGAAGGGATCATCGAGCGTGGCGTTGCGCCGACGCACGAGCACGTCGAGGCGCATGAATAGCGCGCTCGCCGCGTCGCCGGGTGCACCGACGATCTCGACGTTCATGGGTATCGCGTCGAGCACCCGGAAGACGTCGACGGGTTCGGATCGAGAGAGATTCTGATCCGGCAATTCGCCCTCGTAGGTGATCCGCAGGATCTCCTCGCAGACGAGGACGTCGTCGCGGCAGGTCACACGAGCGAGGAAGCGGGCGATCCGGGAGACGCGCACGAAGAGGTGGAGAGCGTTCTCCTCGGCGTGCGGGCGAAGAGGCGCGTCGATGCCGTTCGACGAGGAGAGCAGCACCTCTCGCGCCATCAGGTCGATGTCACGCACGAGATGGGCATCGACGAGAGCCCCCGTTTCGACGGAGATCGGCTCGAAGGGTGCCTTCGCCTCAAGTCCGATGAGCGTGAGACGACGATAGTATCTGTCCACGGAACGTTACTCCCATCAAGCAGCCGCCAGCGCGGGGAAGATCGCGGCGACGTGTCCATGGACGTGGGCGTCTCGGACGAGGACCCGCCAGGGTTACGCAGTTGCGGAAGCGGATCGCGGCTGAGACGCCCCTCACGCGAGCGGCGCGATTCCGACCCGGTCCAGAATGAAGCGCGACAATCCTCTGTCCTCACGCGCGAGCGCGCCCTCGCAATGGGCCGTGAACCGCTCGACGATCCTCGCGCGCTCGATGGCGCTCGGGTCGCAGATGGCCCTGACGGCTCTCTCGATGCGACGCTTCTCCGGTTTCGCATTGACGGGCCGCAGACAAAACCCTCTCGGACGATAGTGCCGATGCAGGAGTTCGGCCGCGAGAACGCCGTGTTCGTGGATGAACTCGCAGGCGACGTAGCCCTCGGCGAAGAAGCGATTCCAGTCGCTCTCGCGATCCTCGGGCGCGATCGTCGTCGCAAAGCCGATCCGCGCCCGATTGTCTCGCGTCTTGCACAATTCGACGATGCCCGCCATGAGATCGGTGAACGTCGCCTCGTCCATGCCGTGCTCGAAGACGATCGGAAAGGCGTCTTCTTCCTCGGGCGTCAGGAGGTAGATCGGATGCTCGCCGAGCCTGCCCGAGCGCGCACGCTCCTTCAGTCCGGCACGCAGCGCAACGACGAGATCGGCGAGCCCGGTAAAGCCCGATGCGGGTCCGAGCACGATCGGGCGGGTGAACGAGATCGGCGCCCGCCCCTCCCTGCAGCGCAGATAGACGTCGCCGTCGCGCGTCGATTCGAAGCCCGTCTCCATCATGCTGCGCACGCACACGACGCCGTCCGCCTCGTCGAGCACGCACAGGAGCGAATGACTCGAATTGATGCGCACGAAGAGAATGGTGGCGTCGAGATCGAGACGCAGGTGCTTGTCGTAGCGCTTCGCGAAGGTCGCGGTACCGCCCGTCTCCCACCCGCTCGTCGAATAGAGGAGTGTCGTACCCGTCGCCGGAATGCCGAACAGGCTCCGCGTCTCGAAATCGGCGATGGCGAGATCGCTGCGCCGAATGTCGAGTTCCGACGTGAAGGCGAAGAAGGGCTTGATGACGTGATTGTCGCCGGGCATCGCGTGTCGGCCTCTTGAGAGCGAGAAGACGGGTGTCGGCATCACGCCGGCTGTGCGCGATAGGCCTCGATCGCGCAGAGGAGACGCGGGATCGGCACGCGCGAGACGGGATGAGGCTTGCCGAAGGCCTGCACGAAAGCCGCGGCCTGGGCGCAGAGGGTCTCGAGCGCACTGCGCGTGCGCTGCGTCTCGTACGCGCTCAGGCCCGCCCGCAGGCCGAGCACGAAGGGGGTCATCTTGGCGCCGTGGGCGGGATGTCCGATCGAGCCCGACACGGCCTTTGCGGCGGCGACGAGCTCGGCGTCGTGATGGCTGGTCATGAAGGTTCGCCTCCTTGATGGTCGATGATCGGACCCAGCGGGACGAGCCCTGTCCGATCGAGAAGAAAACGCGCGAGGCCGGGGTCGCGCTTCATGATGTCGTCGAGGCAGAGGTCGCGCAGGGTCGCGATGTCGTGCGCGCGCTGCAACTCGCTGCGACCCTCGGGAGAGCACGCGACGAAGACGCCTTCGCGTCGGCCACGCATCGCATGATCGATGTGCGTCACCCAGGCGGTCGGCCGATAATGGTCGAGCAGCAGGCACGCGACGAGCCGCCCCCGTTCGTTCGTCACGGTGCTGGTGACGTGGGCGACCGCATTGTCTCCGGTCGTGATGCAGGTGGTGTAGCCGTGCCGGCTCGACGGGGGTCTGGAACTCCAGGGCGGGACGCCGGTCGCTCCAAAGACGCCTTCGTCGACGTCCTCCGGACACAGATCGACGAGCGCACGAAAGGCGGCGTCGAAGCGCGTCTGGTCCATGCCGTGGCGATAATGGGGCTCTCGGTGCTCCACTTCCTCTTCGGGCGTGAGGAGATAGTAATAGCTGTCGGGCAGAAGGGTTTCGACCGCGGCCTTGAAGGCGGCGCGCAGGGCTTCAAGGAATCGGCCCTGATCGGCGAACAGGGCCCGGTCACCGATCGCCAGGGGCGCGAAATCCTCGACATCGCCATGGTCGCGCAAGCGGACATCGACGTGATCGCTCCCCGAGAAGATCATCTGCACGGGAAAGGTCCGCACGGCGAAAATCGTCTCGTCGCGTTCCTCGAGCGCGAAGAAGAGCGTGTTGTAGCGATTGAAGCGTACGCAGATCGCGACGTCTCGCGGACCCGAGAGAAAGACCGGCAAGCCCTTCTGGCGGCGTCGCCTGAACGGGATCTGGTTGATCTCGAGAGCGACTGTGCATCCCTTGACCATCGCGCTGAACACCTCGCGCTCGGTGATCGTGAGGACGTCGGGATGAAGGACGATGCCGACGTCGTCCGGATAGAGGTCGGTGCCGATGCCGACGACGAAGAAGCGGCTGTCGTTGTCCTCGTCGCTCATCACGGTCTCCGAACGAAGGGAAGGTCTCGGACACGCGGCACCGGATCCGCGTGTCCGACGGAGCGGTCGTCAGGCGGCCGCGATCGTGTCGCGTCGCGCGAGGATACCCGCGTTTTGCAGGCACGCGAGCGCCGCATCGACGTGCTCGGCGCCCTGCGGGCGATAGACGGGTATCTGCGCCTGCGCCTCTTCCCCGAACCAGTAGAGATAATGGGCCACGGCCAACAGATCGAGCCAGTCCGCCACCGGGAGCGGGGCACCCTCGCAGGCCGCGCGCAGTCGGGCGATGTTCGCGAGCGTCTTCTCGCTCAGCTCGCAAGCGGCCGTCTGCGCGATCGTCTCGTCCTCGAGGAGGCGCATGGCCAAGATGGCCTTGGAGAGCTTTTCGCTGTAGGGCGAGCGGACGTACCAGTTGAACCAGTAGCCGAGACCGGTGCCGAGTTCCTGCAGGAGATAGACGAGACTCTGCGCCGCATGGCGCCGACCGTCGCTCTCGAAGGGCTCGATCAGACGGGCTTCCTTCAGGATGCGATCGAGAATGGCGGCATCTTTCATGATCGTCGTCTCCTTCGATGCTCGACGGGTCGTGGATTTCGTCGCGTGCGCCGGCGCTCAGCCCTCGCGCACCGTGTCTCGGCCGAGGGCTGCGCCGAGCGTCGCGACGACGACCGTCAATTCAGGGATCTCTCGTCCTCGACGGCAGGCGGCCTCGTAGGCGGCGAGGAGGAGCCGTGCCGCGGCTTCGATCGCCGCGAGGCGCGCGACCTCGCCCTGCATTTCGGTGAGACGCTCGTGGGAGCGCTCGACATCCGCGTTCGCCACGCCGATCTGGGCTTCCAGGCGGTGGACGACGTCGGCTCGGTAATAGACGACCGGACCCCAGGGGCCGTAGCCCGCGGGCGTACGCTCCTCGGTGAACCAGCGACCGTCGTAGCCGAGATGGGCCTTGTCCGGAAAGGCGTAGTCGCGCTCGCGGGCATGGCCCGATTCGAGCGCCCGCAATCGAGCCTCCACCGCGGCGAGTTTCGCCTCCGCGGCGAGCGCGCGCTGCGACCACGAGCGGGGAGACCCGTCTTCGTCATAGGTCGCCGCGCCTTGCGCGCCCTGCGCGAGAGCGTCACAGGACGCGTTCCTCTCGACCGCGCGCGCGACGAGCGGAACGAGGGTCCAATAGGCGGCATCGACGGCACCCTGCCGTCCGAGCGGCACCTCGACGAGGAGTTCGTCGAGCGCCTTGCCGAAAGCGGCGAAGGCTTCCCCGAGATCGGACATGACCCGTTCTCCTGTGATTTCAGACCATGGCTTCGAATTCGGGAACCGCATCGGCGGGAAACAGCGTGCGACCGATATCGGGAGCCCAGACGCCGACCTTCTTCGAGACGAGGCCGATGTCGGGCATGTCGACCTCGAAGGCGGTCGTGTACAGGACGAGATCCGCCGCCTGCAGCGTCACGGAATCGACGATACCGGCATATGGCTTTCCGTCCACATGCACCACGCAGCGCTCGCGCGGCATGAACGGCAAGTCGATCGTGTGCATGACAGCCCTCTGATAAGGAAAGGCAGTGTCAGCGTTGACGGTTGGTGGCTTGCCAGCCGCTTCAGCCAAGGTTAGCATGCACGCCGCCATTGCGGGGAGGAAGGCATGCTGGCTGCTGAGTTCGAT
>JARWLF010000173.1:0-25882 GCA_029853055.1 Scenedesmus sp. KT-U | reverse complement strand
AAGCCACGCTCGTCGGCGCCGCTCACGCCGGCGGATGCGAGACGTGACTCTTGCTTCGGCCAGCCGAAATCGTCCCGCTCGGCTCCCTCCCCTCCCCTAATCGGCCTCGGCCCAGTCGGGCATCGCGCGAATCAGTTTGAGGAGAAGGCGGTCGAAGATCTCGGCCTCCTCGGCAGTCAGCGCGGCGCGCATGGCGCTCTGGCGTGCCAGCGCGACGGGTACGACCTCGTCGAGGAGCCGTGCGCCCTGCGGCGTGATCGACAGGAGCTTGCCGCGCCGGTCCTCCTCTTGCGTCTCCGCCGTGATCAGCCCGCGCTCGAGCAGTTGCGAGACGGCGCGGCTGAGCGAGTTCTTCGGGAGGCCCGTTGCGAGGCAGAAGTCGCGCGCGAGCGCTCGCGGCTCATGGGACAGGCCGAGCAGGATCACGAATTCCGGCCGGCTTAACCCGTGCGTCTCGGCGAGCCGGCGGTAGAACGGCCCAGTGAAGAAATTGGCGAGGAAGCTGATGCGCCAGGCGTGCTGCAGGGGCTGCTCGCCGAGGAGGCGCACCGCCATCGGCCCGAACGTGTCCACGAGAGCACCCATATCGCCGTCCCGGTCCGCCATCGCCCCTCACAAGGTTCCATTTAGAACTTTACATTCGGTTCCACTCGGAACTATCATGACGCCAAGAGCCGAACAAGCAGTTGGGAGGATATCATGAGGCGTCACACGTTCACGGCAACGCTGGTCGCGGTGGCCTTGGCCTCGGCGGGCGCGAGCGCCACCGAGCTGAGGATGATCAACGGCTTTCCCGACGGCTTCGTCTTCACCCGCGAGATCGCCGAGCCGTTCAAGGCCACGGCCCGACGAGATCGCCGAATTGCGCGAGATCGCGCGCAAGGCGGGGCTCGCCGAGTGATGAACGCACTCGCGCGGCTCCACGACGCGTCCTCGCGCGCCCTGTTCGGCATCGCCGGGGCAGCGCTCGCCGCGATCGTCGCGCTCTACGTCTTCGAGGTCGGCGCCCGCTATCTCTTCGGCGCGCCCACCTCGTGGTCGGCGGAGGTTGTGCAATATTGCCTCGCGCTCGTGGTGTTCCTCGGGCTGCCGGAGGCGACGCGGCGCGGAGCGCACATCGCGATCGACATGGTGCCGGCGGCTCTGCCGCCGCGCGCCGGCGATCTCCTCGCCCGCGCGACCGCGCTCGCGGCCGCGGCCGCCTGCCTGTACGCGGGGCTGATCGCGATCGATCAGGCGCAGATCCAGGCCGCGCGCGGCGTCATGACGAACGCCGCCCATCCGATCCCGCGCTTCTGGATCACGGGCGTGATCGCGCTGGGGCTCCTGGGCGCCGCCCTCCACCTCGTGCGCCAGGGGCTCGCACGGCGGGGACCCGCGCCGGCGGAGGACGCGCGATGAGCTGGGAGGCGCTTCTCGTCCTCGCGATCGCGCTCCTCCTCGTCCTCCTCGCGTCGGGGCTGAAGATCTTCGCGGCTTTCCTCGTCCTCAACCTCGCGGGGCTGCTCTGGCTCGTCGGTCCGCGCGGCTTCGGTCTGTTCGCGAATTCGCTCTTCGAGACGGCGACCTCCTCGACGCTCGTCACGGTCGCCTTATTCGTCCTCATGGGCGAGATCCTGTTCCGGTCCGGCGCGATCGGGGTCTTGTTCGATTCCGTCGACCGCCTGGTCGGACGGCTGCGCGGGCGGCTCTATGCGGTCGTGGTCGCCCTCTCCACGATTTTCGGAGCCTTGTCGGGCTCGGCGGTCGCGGTCGCGGCCCTGCTCGGGCGCTCGGCGCTGCCGGCGATGGCCGATCGCGGCTACGATCGACGCCTCTCCGCCGGCACCATCCTCGCCGGTGCGAGCCTCGCACCCATCATTCCGCCGAGCCTCCTCGCGATCATCGTCGGCTCGATGGCCGACGTGTCGGTCGCGGGCCTGCTGCTCGCGGGCATCCTGCCGGGCCTCCTCGTCGCCGTGCTGACGCTCGCCTTCGTGTTGTGGCGCTCGCGCGGCATGGCGGTGGACGCGCCGACGGCCAGCGGATCGGCGCTCTCGGCTCTGGCGCGAATGCTCCCCTTCCTGATCGTCGTCTTCTGCGTCATGGGCCTGATCGTGCTCGGGGTGGCGACGCCGTCGGAATCCGCGGCGACCGGGGTCGTCGGGGCGATGATCGTCGCCGCGATCTTCGGCAAGCTGTCGCTGCGGCTCCTGCGCGAAGCGCTCGGCGCGGCGGTGATCACGACCGCCGTCATCCTCGTGATCGTCGCCTCCGCAAAGCTGTTCAGCCAGCTCCTCTCCTTCGCCGGCGCGACGCGCGGTCTCGTCGCGCTCGCCGGCGCCACGGATCTCGGACCGGAGGCGACCTTCCTCCTCCTGATGTTGATCCCCTTCGTCCTGTGCATGTTCATCGACCAGATCGCCTTCATGCTGCTCGCGATCCCGATCTACCAGCCGATCGTCGCGGCGATGGGCTACGATCCGATCTGGTTCTGGACGATGTTCCTCGTCGTCCTCACCATCGGGAGCCTCACGCCCCCCTTCGGCTACACCCTGTTCGCCCTGCGCGGCGCGAGCGAGCGCCTGTCCACCTCGGAGGTCTATGCGGCGGCCTGGCCGGTGGTAGGCATCTTCCTCGTGGGCATGGCGTTAATGTGGGCGTTCCCCTCGATCGTCACGGCGCTGCCGGGGCTCCTGCGATGAGGGCGGCCGCGGAGCATTGGGTCGCGTCGTCGGACGAGCCCGACCTGCGCCTCTTCCTGCGCGCGTACGGGGACGCGCCGGAGCGCCCGCCCGTCCTGTTCGTCCACGGCGCGACGCACGGCAGCCGCCTCTACGACATTCCGGTCGCGGGCGCGAGCTGGCTCGCTTGGACCGCGGCGGCGGGCTTCGCCGCCTACGGCATCGATCTGCGCGGTTACGGGCGCTCGCGTTGGGCGGCGCTCGAGACGGCGACCGAGCCGCGCGCGCGCCGGCGAGGTGATCGTCGACATCGACGACGCAGTGCGCTTCCTCTGCGAGCGCCACCGGGTCGATCGCGTCGCGCTCGTCGGCGGCTCGTGGGGCAGCGTGACGACGTCGCTCTACGCGAGCACGATCGGGGCGGCCCGCGTCTCGCGCCTCGTCCTCTACGCACCGATCTACGCCGCGCACAATCCGGGCTGGATCGCCGAACTCGAGGATAAAGATGCACCCGGCACGCTGGATCCGCGGCTCGGCGCGTCGCGCCGGGTGAGCGGCGACCAGGTGCGGGCCCGATGGGACGCGGAGCTGCCCGAGGGCGCCGATTGGCGCGACGACGCCGTCCTCGCCGCCCTCGTCGACGCCACGCTCGCGGACGAGGGCGCGCCGGGAGAGACCTTCGTTGCGCCCAACGGCACCCTCGTCGATTTGTGGGAATGCTTCAACGATCGCCCGCTCTACGAACCCGCCGCGATCGCCTGCCCGACGCTGCTCGTGCGCGGCGGCGCCGACACGACCTCGACCCGCTCGGACGCGCTCGCGCTCCTCGACCGGATCGGCTCACGCGACAAACGCTACCTCGAGATCGCCGAGGGCACCCATTTCCTCACCGCCGAGCGGTCGGCTCGCCGCATCTTCGAGACCGTCGCTGCGTTTCTAAGCGAGGACCAAGGCCCGAGCGAGCGTGCACGCCGAACGGTTTGGAGTCGCCTTCATGACTTGCGCGTCGACTCTGGGAATCCGAGTTGATTCGGCGAAGACATACATCTCTGAATCGGACGGCTCTAACGACGCCCCTCCGGCGCGTAGGCCGGGTCGATGTGGTGCGGGATCGCCGTGGTGCCGGGTGGAACGAGAGCGTCGACGAAGGCCTCGTCGCTCGGCTCGAGCGAAACGGCCGGCGCGCGCAGGTAAGCGCGCCATTGCTCGAGCGTGCGCGGCCCCGCGACGAAACCCGTGACCTGCGGGTTCGCGAGGATCCAGGCGGCGGCGAAATCCGCCATCGCGATGCCCCGATCGTCGCAATGGGCACGCAGCCGCTCGGCGGCGGCGAGCGCGGCGGGGTGGTACTCGGTCTCGAGGATGCGCTTGTCGCCGCTTGCCGCGCGGCTGTCCGCCGGCGCCTCGCCGCCCGCCCGGTACTTGCCGGTGAGCACGCCTCGCGCGAGCGGGCTGTAGGCGAAGACGCCGATGCCGAGCCCGGTGCACGCCGGGATCAGCTCGAGCTCGGCCGTGCGGTTGAAGGCGTGGTAATAGAGCTGGCAGACGACCGATCCCGACCTCGTCGCACAAACCCGCGATGCGAGCGACCCGCCAGGCGCGGTGGTTCGAGACGCCGAAATACCGGATCTTGCCCGCGCGCACGAGATCGCCGATCGCGCGCACGGTCTCCTCGAGCGGCGTGCCGTGATCCTCCTTGTGCAGGTACAGGATGTCGATCGTGTCGGTTCCGAGCCGCCCGAGCGAGCGCTCGGTCTCCTCGACGATCCATCGGCGCGAGAGGCCGCGCTCGTGGGGTCCGGGACCCATCGGATTGCCGAGCTTCGTCGCGAGGATCACCTCGTGCCGGCGCCCGCGCAGAAGGCGCCCGACGATCTCCTCGGAGCGCCCGGCTTTGTAATTGTCGGCCGTGTCGACGAAATCGACGCCCGCCTCGATCGCCTCCTCGAAGATGCGCGCCGCCTCCGCCTCGTCGGTGCGCCCGCCGAACATCATCGCGCCGAGTGCGATGGGCGAGACGGTGAGGCCGGAGCGGCCGAGGCGGGCGCGGGGAACGGGCGTCGACATGGCTTCTCCTCCGTCAGGCCGGCACGCGGCGGGCGAGCCTGCGCACGCGCTTGTCGATGACGTGCTCGCCGCTCGCGGCGGCGAAGCGGGCGTAATGCGGGCTTACGACACGCTTCGAACGCCGCCTCGTCGTCGTAGACCTCGTAGAGGAAGACGCTCGCGGGGTCCGTCTCGTCGACGCACACGTCGAATTGCCGGCAACCGGGTTCGTCCCGCAGCGAAGCCTCGGCATTCTCGCGGATCAGCGCCATGAAGGCGGCGGCGGTCTCTCGGACGATCTCGAATTCGACGACGATCACGAACACGAACGGCCTCCTCTCACAATTGGCTCGGCCCCCGGCGAAGCAGGTCGACGAGCATGGCGCCGGCGCGGACGCGGTGCTCGCGGTGGATGCGCGCCGCGGCGTCCGGATCGCGCCGCTCGATCGCCTCGACGAGGGCGAGGTGGTCGCGGTTCGATTCGGTCGGGCGCGGACGCAGACTGAGCGTCGCCATGCGCACGCGGTAGGTCTGGTCCCAGAACTGGTGGACGAGGTCGCGCAGGCGCCGGTTGCCGCAGGTCTCGATGAGCACCGCGTGAAAGCGCTCGTCGGCGCGCGCCCACGCCTTGAGATCGTCGCGGGCGAGCGCCTCGTCCATCGCCGCGACGGACGCCCGCAGCTCGGCGATCGCACCGGCCGGCAGGCCGCGCTCGGCGATCCGCGCGGCGGCGTCCGATTCGAGCGCGGTGAGGATCTGGTAGATGTCCTCCATGTCGTCCGCCGAGACCGGCAGCACGCGCATGCCGTGGCGCGGGCGGATCTCGACCATGCCCTCGTTGGCGAGCCGGATCATCGCCTCGCGCACGGGCGTGCGGCTCATGTCCAGGAGGAGCGCGAGCTCCTGCTCAAGCATGATCGAGCCGGCCGGCAGCTCGTTGTCGAGGATGCGGCGGCGGATCTCGGTATAGGCGCGCACGGTGAGGGAGACGCGCTCGTCCCCGGTTACGGTCAAGGCAGCGCTGCTTTTCGTCATTGAAGCCCGATGGTCTCCCCGCCGCGGGAGGAGGAGCGGTAGATCGCCTCCTCCACGGCGAGGTTCGCGAGGTAATCGCGCGCCGTGTTCACGACCGGCGCACCGGTGAGAATATGATCCACGACATGCCTCTGCAGCAAGAAAACGCTGTCGCCGGCAAAGCCCCGGTTCTCCCAGAGGTAGGCGATTTCGCCCTCCTCGTTCTCTCCGAAGGCGCGGCGGAAGAGGCGGCCGTAACCGTCGAGCCGCAGCGTGCTCGCTTCTCCTTCCACGAGCATCTCCCCCATGGTCAGGCGCCGATTGTCGGCCTGGTGGTCGAGGAGGCGGTTCGCGTCGAGGATCGCGCGGGTGCCGTTCGCGAAGTCGAACAGGACGAGACCGCTGTCCTCGCCCGCGATCGCCGGATTGAGACGCGAGAGCCGCGCGCTCACCGCCGAGATCTCGCCGAAGAGGAAGCGGAACGTGTCGACGAAGTGGATGCCGGTCTCGTGCACGAGGAAGCGCTCCATCTTCTGGAAATAGGGCTGGCGGTCGAGATAGGCGCGCGGACCGCGCCCGTCGCCCGGGCGCATGCGGAAATGCGCCTGGTAGACGTGGCCGACGTCGCCCGCCTCGATCTGCGCGCGGACCGCGCGGTGCCAGGGCTGGAAGCGGAAATTCTCGTGGATCACCAGGAGGATGCCCGCTTCCTCCGCGATCGCGGTCGCCTCGCGCGCCTCGCCGAGATCGCGGCAGAACGCCTTCTGGCAGATCGCCGCGATGCCGCGTTCCGCGGCGAGGGAGACGAGCGGGAGGTGGGAGGCGGGCGGGGTCGCGATGTCGAGGAGGTCGATGTCGAGCGCGTCGCACATGACGCGCGCATCGGCGAAGGCGGTCGGCACATCGTGCTCGGCGGCGGCCGCGCGCGCCTTGTCGAGATCGGAATCGCAGATCGCGACGAACTCGACATCGTGGAGCCGCGCCCACGCCTCGTGGTGGAAGCGCGCGAAATAACCCGCGCCGATCGTCGCGACCCGCAGCCGCCTCACGACCGTTCCTCCGTTGAGACGCCGGCCATGGCTTCGAGGACGGCGCGCGCGACGGCGCTCGTCCCGGCCGCGCCGCCGCGCTCGCAGGTGACGAGCCGGCCGGTGCCGAAGGCGGCGTCGACCGCGCCCTCGATCAGGGCGGCGGCCCTGCGGGCGCTCGCGACCTCAAGGCGCTCGCCGAGCCAATCGAGCATCATCGCCGCCGACAGGAACATCGCGGTGGGGTTCGCCTTGCCCTGCCCCGCGATGTCCGGCGCGCTACCGTGGCAGGGTTGGAAGACGGCATGGGTGTCGCCGACATCCGCCGAGGGCGCGTAGCCCATGCCGCCGACGAGCCCGGCGCCGAGATCGGAGAGGATGTCGCCGAACATGTTCTCGGTGACCATCACGTCGAATTCCCACGGCTTCAGCACGAGCATCAGCGCGCTCGCGTCGATATAGACGTGATCGGCCAAGAGATCCGGGAAGGCGCGGGCGCGCTCGTCGAAGATCTTGCGGAAGAAGGCGAACGAGGTGAAGACGTTGGCCTTGTCGACGCAGGTCACCCGCCCCTGCCCCGCCCCGCTCGCGCGCCGCCGCTCTCCGAGGCGAAGCGAGAAGTCGAACAGGCGCTCGCAGACGCCGCGGGTGATCACCATCGTGTCGCGCGCCTCGCGATCGTCCTCGATCGTGCCGCGGCCGCGCGAGGCGAACAGGCCCTCGGTCGATTCGCGGATGATGACGAGGTCGATCTCCTCCGCGCGCGGGTCGCGCAGCACGCTCGGGACGCCGGGAATGGTCCGGATCGGGCGCACGCCGGCATAGAGGTCGAGATCGAAGCGCAGATCGAGCTGCGGCGCGATCTCGGTGCCGTCGGGATAGCGGATATGCGGCAGGCCCATGGCGCCGAGCAGGATCGCGTCGGCGCGGGCGGCTGCGTCGAAGGTCGCCTTCGACATCGCCGTGCCGGTCGCGACATAGGCATCGGCGCCCGCTTCCAGCCATTCGAAGCGCATGGCGAAATTGCCCGTGCGCCGGACCGCCTCCTCGACGATCTCGATGCACGGCGCCATGACCTCGTGGCCGATGCCGTCGCCGGGCATCACGGCGATGTGGAAGCTCGTCGAGGGGGTGGTCGAGGCACTCATGGCGTCGTCTCCGGAGGGCGCGTCGGCAGGCGCTCGGCGAGCGCTCCGAGGGGAAAGTTCCAGTGCGGCGGCGGTGCGCCGGGGATCGGCGCCTCGAAGGCCTCGATCGCGTCGCCGAGAAGGCAGCCGAGATAGGCGATGCGCAAATCCGCGCCGCCGAAGGCGAGGCTCGATATGTTGCGCAGCCGCGCCGCTTGCGCCTTGTCGAGATGGGGCCGGCCGAGGCGATGCTCGCGCCAGGCGCGCTCGACCTCGGCGAGATGGTCGGGATCGGAATCTTCGAGGAGGGTCTCGGCCGTGCCGTCGGGGGCGACGCGGATGACGCGGTTGCTGACGATCGACGTGATCCAGACGCCGCCCTCTTCGTCGAAGGTCAGCCCGTCGGGGAAGGTGCCCTCGCCGAATGCGCAGACCACCTCCTTCGCGCCTATGCTGCCGTCCGCGCGCAGCGGAAAGCGCGACAGCCGGCGCGTGAAGGTCTCGTTGACGTAGAGGTGGCGCCCGTCCGGCGTGAGGTGGCACTCGTTCGTGTAGCCGAGCCCGTCGGCGACGAGCCGCACGCCGCGCCCGTCCGCGCGTAGGATGAAGCCGTCGTCGACGTCCGACCGGTAGCCGAGATCGCGCGGGCTCCGCCGCGTGCTGACCGTGATCCAGAGCACGCCGTCCGGATCGCGGTGGACGAAGTTCGTCGGCGGCAGCGGGCGGCCCTCGAAGGTCTCAATCACGGGCTCGACCCCGCCGTCCGGATGAAGACGGAAGACGCCGCCGCTCGTCGCGCCGAGATCGGCCATCAGCACGCTGCCGCCGGGTTCGAGCGCAATGCCGTTGGGGCGCATCGGCCGGCCCGCGCCGCGCGCCTCGACGCGCGCGACGGCGCCCGTCGTCGGATCGACGAGCGCGACGCCGCCCTCCCCTGCCCAATCGGCGCACAGCAAGAGACCGCTCGCATGCGCGATCACGCATTCGGGCCGTACGAGGCCCGCGCCGATCCGGCGAAGTTGCGAGAGGGCGATCATCCTGTTGACGCTCCATGCGCTAACGTATACATAAATGGATACCGACATCCCCACGCCAGATCAAGCCCCAAGAGAGGGCTGCCGGGGATCCAAAGGGAGGAAGCAAGATGCGCACGGTTTCGATCGCCCTCGCGGGCATCCTCGCCGCCGGCCTCTCGGCGCAGGCGCAGGATTATCCCACGCGCGACATCACCACGGTCGTCGTCTGGGGCGCCGGCGGCGGCACCGACACGATCAACCGCCTGCTCGCGGCGGAAATGCAGAAGCACCTGCCGACCCGCATCAACGTCGTGAACCGCACCGGCGGCGTCGGCGGCTCGGCGGGCATGAGCTTCGTGTTCTCGCAGCCGACGGACGGCTACACGCTCGCCGGCATTTCGGAATCGAACGTCACGGCCGGCGTGCAGGGTGGTTGGGACCAGCGTTTCGACGTCTGGCAGCCCTTCATCTTCGGCGGCTCGCCGCTCGTGCTCTCGGTTTCGGCGAACGCGCCCTGGCAGAGCCTCGAGGAACTCGTCGAGGCGGCGCGCGCGGCGCCGGGCTCGATCCGCGCGGGCGCGAGCGCGGCGGGCTCGATCCACCACCTCAACCTGCTCGCCTTCGAGCGCGGTACGGGCACCGATTTCAACTACATCCCCTATGACGGCTCCGCGCCCGCCCAGAACGCCGCGGTGGCCGGCGAGGTGCAGGTCGTGCTCACCTCGATCGCCGAGCAGCAGCAGCTCATCCGCGCCGGGCGCCTGCGTCCGCTCGCGATGATGACGCCGGACGGGATGGAGCTCGAGGGCGTCGGCGAGATCGCGTCCGCCTTCGATGCCTATCCCGAGCTGGACGAACACCTGCCGATCTCGCAGGCGATCGGCTTCGCGGTGCGCGCGGACGCGCCCGACGAGGTCAAGGCGCGCCTCGGCGAGGCCTTCGAGGCGGCGCTCCAGGAGGAGGCCGTGCAGAACTGGGCGCGCGACAATTACTACAGCATCTCCGGCAAGCACGGGGAGGAGGCCAACGAGGAATTCGCCCGCCTCGAGAGCCTGTTCGCCTGGACGCTGCACGAGCTCGGCGCGACGACGGTCGATCCGGAAACGCTCGGCATCCCGCACCCTAACGGCGACTGAGCCGGCGGGGGGGCGCCGCGTGCGCCCTCCCCTCCTTCCGCTTAGGGCTTGTAATCTTTCTCATAGAACACCGACGCCGTCATTCCGGGGCGCGAAGCGAGCCCGGAACCCAGACTCCCGACGTCGGATGAGCAGCCTATAGGCTGCGTCCTGCGACGTATCAATTGATTGGGATTGCGGAACGAGCGCGCATGCGCGCTCGAGCCAGCGTTGGGGTTCTGGGTTCCGGGCTCGCTTCGCGCCCCGGAATGACGGGCGGGTGAGTTTTCGAGTCGATGATCCGCGCCGCTCCGACAAGAGGCCATCCATGGAACAGCCGCCCGTCGCAAGGCTCCGCAAGGCCGATTTCTGGACGGCCCTCGTGCTGATCGCGCTCGCGACGGGCATGCTCGTCGAGGCGCTCGGCTATCCGCTGGAGGGCAGCTTCGCGGGGGTGCGGAACGTCTGGTACGTCTCGCCGGCTCTGTTCCCCTTGTTCATCGCCGGCATGCTGATCCTCCTGTCGGCCTATCTCTTCGCGGTCTCGGTCGCGAGCGGCGGGGCGCGGGCGGCGCTGGCGGACTTGAACGTGCCCGCGATCCTCGCGGCGGCCCGCGCGGCGGGCGATGTCTGGATCGTCTCGCTCCTTCTCGTGGGCTACATCGTGGCGCTGGTTCCGCGGATCGACTTCCCCGTCGCCACCGCGACGACGCTCTTCGCCTTCGTCGCGATCTACCATTCGGGCGCGCCCCGCATCGCGCGCCGCGCGCTCGTCGGCTTTCTCGCGATCGCCGGCGCGGTCGTCCTCTTCACCTGGCTCGGACCCGCGATCGGACCGCGCAGCGCGGCAGCCTTCTGGCGGGACGCCGCGGTGCTCGCCGCGTTCCTCGTCCTCGTCGTCGCCTGCGCACTGGCGGTCGCGCCCACGCCGGAGGCGAAGAAGCGCTTCCGGCAAGGCCTCGGCGTCGCGATCCTCGTGCCGCTCCTCGTCTCGATCGTCTTCAAATACGGCCTCGTCGTCCCGCTGCCGAGCGAGGGGCTCGTGGTGGAGGCGATGGAGCGCGTGCGCTACGCCTTCAGGTGAGCCGAGACCATGCCGCTTCTCGACCAGTTCGCGGCCTTCTTCGGTGCCATCGCGGGCATCCTCGCGCACCCGTCGAACTGGGCGCTGCTGATCGGCGCGAGCCTCATGGGCATCGCCTTCGGCGCGCTGCCGGGGCTCACGGCCACGCTCGGGGTCGGGCTTCTGGCGACGCTCACCTATTCCTTCGACCTCCAGACGGCGCTGATCGCGCTCATCGCGATGTATGTCGGCGCGATCTACGGCGGATCCTATTCGGCGGTGCTCCTCAACATCCCCGGCACCGCCGCATCCGCCGCCTCCGCCATGGACGGCTATCCGATGGCTCAGCGGGGCGAGGGCGGGCGAGCGCTCGGGCTCACGACGACGGCCTCCCTCATCGGGACGATCGTCGGCATGCTCGCGCTCGTCGTGTTCGCCCCGCTCATCGTGGAGGTCGCGCTCGGCTTCACCTCCTACGAATTCTTCCTGCTCGCTCTGTTCGGGATCGTCATCGCCGGCACGTTGCAGAGCCCAGATCTCGTGGTGAAGGGCTGGATCGCGGGCTTCATCGGGCTCGCGCTCTCGACGATCGGACGGGATCGGCTGATGTTCTATCCGCGCTTCACCTTCGACATGCCCGCGCTCGACCACGGGCTCGAAGTGGTGCCGGTGCTGATCGGCGCCTTCGCGATCCCCCAGATCGTCAAGGGTCTGCGCGAGCGCTCGGTCGCGCGCGAGATGCAGAAGCTCGGTCGCATCCTGCCGAGCCTGGGGACGCTCCTGCGCAACATGAAGCACGTGATCCGCTCGGGGCTGATCGGGGTGGGCATCGGCGCGGTGCCGGGCGTCGGCGAGGACATCGCCGGCTGGGTCTCCTACGGCACGGCGAAGGCCACTGCCTCGAACCCGCAGGATTTCGGCAAGGGAGAGCCGGCCGGTCTTGTCTCGGCGGAGACCGCCAACAATGCCTGCGTCGGCGGCGCCCTGATGCCGCTCCTGACGCTCGGCATCCCCGGCAGCCCGCCCGCCGTGATGCTGCTCGGCGCGCTGATGCTGCACGGCCTGACGCCGGGCCCTATGCTCTCCATCGAGCGCCCGACCTTCCTCGTCGAGATCGCCGCGATCATGGTGCTCGCGGCTTTGGCGATGTGGATCAACGGCATGCTGCTCGCGCGCCAGGTGGTCAAGCTCCTGCGCATCGAGCCGAGCCTGTTCCTGCCCGTCGTCGCCGTGCTCGCGGTGATCGGCTCCTACGCGCTCGGCCTGTCGATCGTGAACCTCTACCTGATGCTGGCGGTGGGCATCGCCGCCTATTTCCTGCAGGAGATGCACTATCCGATCTCGCCCCTCGTCATCGGCGTCGTGCTCGGGCCGATGGCGGACGAGAACCTGCGGCGCGCCCTGATGGTGGGCCAGGGCGATCTCACGCCGTTCCTGACGCGCCCGATCAGCGTGATCCTCATCGGCGCGATCGTGCTCCTCGTCCTCGTCCAGACCCCGCTCTACGCAGGCGTCAAGAAGCGGTTCGCGGAGCGCCGGACACGTGCGCGCAAGCGCGGTTGACGGGCGTGTCCGAACGGAGGACTCCGAGCGGCATCAGCGAGCGAGCCAGCGGCGCAGATGCGCCGCCGTCTCCTCCGGCGCTTCGAGCGGCGGCAGGTGGCCCGCTCCGGGGATCACGGCGAGACGCGAGCCCCGCAGCAGCCCGTGCATCAGCTCGTGGCGGTCCAGCGGACACAGGCGGTCGTGCGCGCCCGTCAGCACGAGTGCGGGTCCGCCATAGGCGGCGAGGACCTCCTGCCGGTCCGGACGGTCGCGCAAGGCCGCCGACTGGCGGGCGAAGACGTCCGGGCCGAGCGCGAGCGCCATGTCGAGGCACAGGTCGAGGAGGTCGTCGCGCCGCGTCTCGGGGGCGAGGTAATGCGGCATCAGTTCCTCGCGCATCAGGCCGGCGAGATCGCCGGCGCGCGCCCGCGCGATCTGCCCTGCGCGACGCGCACGCACCTCCCACAGCTCCGCCCGCGGATTGGTGTCGAGGAGGGCGAGCCGCTCGACGCGCTCGGGGGCGGCCGCCAGCACCGCCATCGCGACGATGCCGCCCATGGACAGACCGGCGAGTGCGAAACGGGGCGGAGCGAGCGCGAGGACCTCCTGCGCGAGACGATCGACGTCGTCCCCCGCGACGAGCGGCACGTGCAGCACCGGATGCCCGGCGAAGGCGCCCATCACCGGTCCGAACAGGCGCGCGTCGCACATCATCCCGGGCAGGAGCACGACGGGGACCATGCTCTTCAGCCCCCACCGCCGAGGAGGCGGCCGGTGGCGCCGGGCGGGTCGTCGGTCGCGCGCACGCGGTAGAGGCTCGCCTCGCCGGTCATCGAGGGCGCGAGGGCGTGGGGCAAGCCCGGCGGGATCGCCGCCGTGTCGCCCGGATTGAGCACGGTCGAGCCCTGCGCCCAGGAGAGCCGCCAATGGCCCCGCATCGGCATCAGCACCTCGTGGGCGTCGGTCGCGTAGGGCGTGGGCGGGATCGATCCGCGCGACAGGAATTCGACCTCGAAGCCGGGGCGGTCGCGCAGCACGCCGTCGGCGCCGATCACCGTCGCCGGCTGCCGGTCGGAGAGCGCCATCAGGTCCCGATAGCGGGCGACGCATCCGGGCACGACCTCGCGCGTCGTCGGCTCGGGGAAGGTTGCGAGTTCCTCCTCGCCGAGGAGCGGCATCGGCGCGACGCCGTCGGGCAGGCGCTCGCCGCGCTTCGTGTCGTAGAGGCGACCGTTGGCGCCGAGCACGAGGCCGTGAGCCCTCGCCTCCTCGATCACCTGAGGCGCCCAGATCACGCCGCCCCCGGCATCGTCTCCGCCGAGGATCGCCATGATCATCCCGTAATCCGTGCCGACGTTCTCGAAACCGCGGAAGATGCCGGTGGGGATGTTGAAGATGTCCCCTTCCTCGAGCACCACCTCCCCCGCATTGCCCCAGCGCCCCCAGAAGAAGCGCCAGCGGCCCTTGAGCACGAAGAAGACCTCGGCCGTGCGGTGGGAATGCAGCGAGTTGCGGCACTTCGGCGGCTGACCGGCGGCGCCGATGTTGAAGCCGGGCGTCTCCCGGATGTGGACGTGCTGGTCCGCGCTCTCGCTCACCCCCGCGCCGATGATGGTGAAGTTCTCCTTGGCGTCGGAGCCGGGCGTGTGCGCGTCGATGAAGGCGGTGCGACAGGGGCGCAGCTCGCCGTAGCGGACGATGCGCGCTTCCATCTCGGAGGGGGTCATAGGTCACCCTTGTGCAGGAGGATCTGTTTCCAGATCGCGATCTCGTCGACGAGCGCGCATTCGCGGCGTAGCCCCACGCCGTCGGGCCCGTAGGGGCCGTATTCGGCGTGCGCCATGCCCATCACGTGCACCCGCGCGCCGGTCGGGGGGCCGAAGAGGCCCCATCCGTCGTGGATGCCGTCGAGCGACCAGCGCAGGGCCGCGCGCGGGGGCATCATTCCGCCTTCCATGCCGATGCGATGGTGGATCGCGAAGGTCGCGGAGGGGAAGGCGGCGCGCAGCGACAGCCACGAATCGGCGATCGCGCGCGCGCCGACGAGGGTGCGCGCGCCCGCATGCTCGCCGATCGCGGCGCGGTCGTAGGCGCGAAGCCCGTGCGCGAGGTCGCCGCGCATGATCCGCGTGAGCGTGTCGGCGTAGCGCGCGCCCCAGGGATCGTCGTTCCCGGTCCCGCGATAATCCCCGACGACGTCGCTCTCGGGCGCGAACGGGCGAAGCGCCGTCTCGGGACCGCCCTCGCGTGCGATCAGCGCGCGGGCGAAGGCGAGCGGATCGCCGCCGAGCTGGCGCACGATGCCGCCGTTGTCGCGCACCAGCCATTCGTCGAAGATGACGTCGGCCTTCGCCGCGCAATCGGCGATCACCCGCACCTGGAAGCGGCGCCCGGTGGCGGGCCCGAACCAGCCATCGCGCGCGTGGGTGCCGGTCGAGAGGATGCGGTGGGAGGAGAGATAGCCGCCCACCTCGTCGCCCGACCAGATCACGTCCTCGCCGAGGAGTTCGCGATCGGGAAACTCGTGCAGCGTCGCCATCGTCGAGGCGATCACGCCCGCATTGCCGCGCGACACGCCCATCGGCGTGCGCACCGGGATGTCGGGCGCGTACCAGCGCTCGAGGGCGGCGATGTCGCGCCCCTCCCAGATTTCGCGCGTGATCCCGAGAATGTAATCGGGAAAGTCTCGCCAGCGCTCGGAAAAACCCTTCATGCGGCCGATCCTTCTTCGTGGCCGGGCCGGGAGCGGCGCGTCCCGGTGCGCGTGCGGGGCGGCGTCGCGTTCATTCGGCGGTCCACCCGCCGTCGACGACGAGATGGGTGCCCGTCATCATGGCGGACGCGTCGCTCGCGAGGAACACGACCGGTCCCATGAGGTCCTCCACCTCGGCGAGGCGCCCGAGCTTGATCTTCGAGAGAACCCAGGCGAGCCGATCGGGCCGCGCGAGCGTCTGCTCGGCGAGCGGCGTGCGCACGAAGGTCGGGCAGATCGTGTTGACCCGGATGCCGTGGGGCGCCCATTCGAGCGCCATCGCCTTCGTCATGCCCTCGATCGCGTGCTTGCTCGCGCAATAGACCGCACGGTCGAGCCCGCCGACATGGCCCATCTGCGAGGAGACGGTCATCAGGCTGCCGGGGCGGCCTGCGGCGACGAGCCCGCGCGCGACCGCGCAGGCGAGGAAGTAGGCGCCGCGCAGATTGACGCTCATCACCGCGTCGTAATCCTCGACGCGGGTCTCGAGCGCCGGCGCATGGCGGGCGAGCCCGGCGGAATTGACGAGCACGTCGAAGGGTCCATGCCGCGCGACCGCTTCCGCCGTAGCCTCGACGCGGGTCACGTCGAGGGCGAGCACCTCCGCGCGTCCGCCGCGCGCACGGATCGCCTCGCGGGCCTGCGCGAGCGGCGCCTCGCTGCGCGCGCCGAGCCAGACCTCGGCGCCGGCCTGCGCGAGCGCCGCGGCGGCGGCGAGGCCGATGCCGGAGGATGCGCCCGCGACGAGGGCCCGGCGCCCGTCCAGCCTCTGAGAGGGGGTCTGCGGAAGCCTCATTCGGCGGCGCTCCCGAAGGGGACGTTCCGGCGCCCATAGCGGCGCACGCGAATGTTGCACTGCTCGGCATGGCCGACGAAGCCCTCGAGCATGCACAGCCGGCTGCCGTAGGCGCCGATCGCCGCGGCCGCCTCGTCGGTGAGGACCCTCTGGTAGGAATGCGTCTTGAGGAACTTGCCGACCCACAGCCCACCGGAATAGCGGCCCGCCTTGCGGGTCGGCAGGGTGTGGTTCGTGCCGATCACCTTGTCGCCGTTGGCGACGTTGGTGCGAGGCCCGAGGAACAGCGCGCCGTAGGAGCGCATGTTCTCGAGAAACCAATCGTCGCGATCGGTCATCACCTGGACGTGCTCGTAGGCCATCTCGTCGGCGAGCGCGAGCATCTCCTCGTAGGTGTCGCAGACGAACACGTCGCCGTAGTCGCGCCAGCTCGCGGCGGCGGTCTGGGCGGTCGGCAGGATCGCGAGGATGCGCTCGATCTCCTGCATCGTGCCCTCGGCGAGGGCGCGCGAATTGGTGATCAGGCAGGCCGGCGAATCGTAGCCGTGCTCGGCCTGCCCGAGGAGGTCGACGGCGCAGAGCTCGGCATCCACGGTCTCGTCGGCGATCACCATCGTCTCGGTCGGACCGGCGAAGAGGTCGATGCCCACGCGCCCGAAGAGCTGGCGCTTGGCCTCCGCGACATAGGCGTTGCCGGGGCCGACCAGCATGTGCACGGGCTCGATGGTCTGCGTCCCGATCGCCATCGCGCCGACCGCCTGGACGCCGCCGAGCACGTAGATCTCGTGGGCGCCCGCGAGGTGCATCGCCGCGACGATGGCGGGGTGCGGCTCGCCCTTGACGGGGGGCGCGGCGGCGACGATCCGCGGCACGCCCGCGACGGACGCGGTGAGCACCGACATGTGGGCGGAGGCGACCATCGGGAACTTGCCGCCGGGAACGTAGCAACCCACCGACGCGACGGGGATGTTGCGGTGGCCGAGCACCACGCCGGGCAACGTCTCGACCTCGATGTCGACGAGGCTTGCCCGCTGCGCCTGCGCGAAGCGGCGGATCTGCGCCTGGGCGAAGCGGATGTCCTCCATGTCGCGGGCGCCGACCTTGGCGATCGCCGCCTCGATCTCGGAGGCCGAGAGGCGGAAGGAGGCGGGCGCGTAGCCGTCGAGCCGCTCGCTCGCCTCGCGCACGGCCGCGTCGCCCCGCGCCTCGATGTCGCGAAGCATGCCGGCGACGGTCTCGACGACCTTCGCGTCGTCGGCGGCGCGGCTGTCGGCGGGCTTTCCGGATTTGAGATGGACGACGGCCACGGTGAACTCCAGGCAAGAGGCGGCGGCGGGCGCACGCACCCGCGGCTCCGGTTCAGGGACGGGGCGGGGTGCGCTCGCCGCTGTCGAAGGCTTCCCAGCCCTCGCCGGCGAAGACGTCGCGCCCGAGCTGGTGGAGCACGCTCGCGAAGTCGACGAAGACCGGGTTGTCGGCGATCCGACCGTCTTCGACGCGCCAGAAATCCATGTAGGGGATGGTGACCCGCTTCCCCGTCGGCGCGATCCCCATGAAGGGGCCGGCATGGGTCGCCTCGATATGGCCGAAGCAGGCGGCCCATTCGCCGTCCGCGAGGAAGCGCTCGGTGACGTAGACGCGGTCGTGGAAGGCCGCGCGCAGCGGTACTTGCCAATCGCGCCGGAACGCCGCGAGGCCGTGCTTCGTGCCGCACCCGCGATTGCCGCGCCAGACGAAGTCCTCGTGGAAATGAGCGGCCATGTCGTCGGAGCCGGCGGCGAGCGCCGCCTCCATGCGATGGATCGCCGCGAGCGTCTCCTGCGAGCGGGCGAGATGGGCTTGCGGGTCTTGCATCGGGGGCTCCGCAGGGCCGCGACTCTTCGGCGGCGAGAGCCATCGTCGCGCGGCTTGCAATCGTATGCAAGAAAAACTTGCGTTTCGCCGCGCGCCGGATCAGCATGGGCTCATCCCCCGCCCGAGCCCGCCCCAGGAGGCGTTCGGTGACACCCGGTTTCGATCCCAGCACAACCCCCTCCGCCGCCCTGCGCCGCCGCTTCCACGGCGCGCTGAGCGCGCTCGCCGAGGCGCCGCCGGACCGCCTCGACGAGGCGCTCGCGGCGGTCGCAACCGAGGACGCGCAATGGCGCGTCGCTCACCCGATCGACGCGGCGAGCGGCCGCGCCGAAGCGCTCGCCCGCGTCTTCGCGCCGCTCAAGGCCGCGATTCCCGATCTCGAGCGGCGCGACGCGATCTTCGTCGGCGGCGCCTACGAGGGCCGCACCTATCTCGCGGCGGTGGGGCATTATTGCGGGACCATGCGCGGCGACTGGCTCGGCATCCCCGCGACCCGCCGGCCGGTCTACCTGCGCTACGGCGAGGTCTGGCGGATCGGCCCGGACGGGCGTGCGATCGAGGCGACCCTGCTTTGGGACGTCCTCGACCTGATGCGGCAGGCGGGCGTCTGGCCGCTCGCGCCCCCGCTCGGCAGCGCGGAGGCGTGGTCGGGCCCGATCACCGCCGACGGCGTTCGGCTCGCGCCCTCCGATCCGGCGACCTCGCAGGCGAGCATCGCCCAGACGCTCGCCATGCACCGCACGCTCGCCGAGCACGACGACCGCGCGAGCCTCACCCGCGAGAGCCTGATCGCCATGCCGCAGCGCGAGCACTGGCACGAGCGGATGATGTGGTACGGCCCCGCCGGGATCGGCACGACGCGCGGGCTCGACGGCTTCGTCGACGGGCACCAGCTCCCCTTCCGCATCGCCTTCCACCGGCCGCAGGGCACCTTCGAGGCGGTGACGGCCGAGCGCGCGCGCCACGGCGCCGGGCACTACATCCGCATCGGCGACGGGCCCTATTCGGTCACCGGCGGGTGGCCCTCCGTCTACGCGATCCACGCGGGCGGCGGCTTCTGCGGGCTGCCCCCGACGGGAAGGCCGGTCTTCATGCGGGTGATGGACTTCTATCTCCACCACGAGGGCCGCATCCGCGAGAACTGGGTGCCGCTCGACATGCTCCACCTGCTGCGCCAGATGGGCGTCGATCCGCTCGCGCGGCTGCGCGAGGTCCTCCGTCACGGTTGAAATCGTCGCGCGCAATTGGCGCGCGTTTGGGCTTGCCAACGAGACGGGCAGGCGTCACTCTGTTCCTTGCATAGGTATGCAAAGACGTCGGAGAGGAGCGCGAGGCATGGCCGAGGTTCGGCTGGAGCACGTGACGAAGAGGTGGGGCTCCTTCGTGGGCGTCGCCGATTTCGACCTCACGATCGCCGATCGCGAGTTCCTGGTCCTGCTCGGCCCTTCCGGCTGCGGCAAGACGACGACGATGCGCATGATCGCGGGCCTCGAGGACGCGACGTCGGGCTCGATCCACATCGGCGGGCGCCGTGTGAACGATCTCGAGCCCAAGGACCGCGACGTCTCGATGGTCTTCCAGAGCTACGGGCTCTATCCGAACCTGAACGTCTACGAGAACATCCGCTTTCCGTTGAAGGTGCGGCGCGTGCCGAAGGCCGAGCACGACGCGCGCGTGCGGCGCGCCGCCGCCATGGTGGAGCTCGACGACTTCCTGCACAGAAAGCCTGCCGAGCTCTCCGGCGGCCAGCGCCAGCGCGTGGCGCTCGCCCGCGCGATCGTGCGCGAGCCGACCGTGTTCCTCATGGACGAGCCGCTCTCGAACCTCGACGCGAAGCTGCGGGTGTCGACGCGCGCGCAGATCAAGAACCTGCAGCACGAATTGAAGGTCACCACGATCTACGTCACCCACGATCAGATCGAGGCGATGACGCTCGCCGATCGGGTGGTGGTGATGAACAAGGGCGAGATCCAGCAGGTCGGCACGCCGACGCAGATCTACGACGACCCGGCGAACACCTTCGTCGCGGGCTTCATCGGCTCGCCGGCGATGAACCTCGTCGAGGGCACGGTCGCCGGCGGCGTGTTCGTCGCCGACGGAGTGCGCGTCTCGGGGCTGGAGGCGGCGGACGGACCCGCCGTGCTCGGCTTCCGGGCGGAGGACGCGCGGCTCGCCGGCGAGGGCGCGGCCGAGATCCGCGCGCCGATCTACACGCTGGAGCTGTTGGGCGACGCCACGATGGTGACCGTCCGCACCGGCCGGGGCTTCGTCTCCGTCAAGGCCCACAAGGATTACCGCGCGCAGATCGGCGAGAGCGTCGCCATCCGCATCGACGCCTCGCTCTGCCACCTGTTCGACGCGCGCTCCGGCGCGCGCACGACGCCCGCCCGCGCCGACCGATCCGCGACGCCGCTGCGCGCGGCCGCCGCCACCCGTTGAATCAAAGAGGGGAACGAACCATGTCGTCACGCACACTCGCGCTCGCCGCCGCGCTCGGGCTCGTCTCCGCGCCCGCGCTCGCCTGCGGCTTCACCACGGACGCGACGATCCGCCATCTCTCCGCCGCCTTCCCGGCCTGGGTCGCGGTGACGGAGGCGATGCGCGAATGCGCGCCCAACCTCCAGGCCGAACTCGACCAGGAGTTCCGCACGAAGCAGCCCACCGCCTTCGCCGCCCAGCCCTCGCTCTACCATATCGGCGGCGTCGCCAACGGCACGCTGACGCCGCTCCTCAATGCCGGCACGATCCGCCCGCTCGACGACCTCGTCGCGCGCTTCGGCCAGGGTTTGAGCGAGAACCAACTCATCCGCATCGACGGTCGGATCATGGCGATCGCGATGATGGTCAACAACCAGCACCTGATGTACCGCCAGGACATCCTGGAGGAGCTCGACATCCCCACCCCCGAGACCTGGGACGAGGTGCTCGCGGCGGCCGCCAAGATCCGCGAGGCCGGGCTCGTCGAGCATCCGATCGGCGCCACCATGCAGACCGGCTGGAATCTCGCGCAGGACTTCATCAACATGTTCGCCGGCTTCGGCGGCACGCTGATCGACGCCGACGGACGGCCCGGCATCGCTTCGGAGGCGGGCGTGCGCGCGCTCGAGACGATGAAGGCCAAGACCGAGTTCATGGACCCCGAGTTCCTGGTCTCGGATTCGACCTACGTCCAGCAGCAATTCCAGCAAGGCCGCATCGCGATGGCCAATCTCTGGGCGACGCGGGCGGCGGCGATGGACGACGAGAGCGAATCGCAGGTCGTCGGCAAGGTCGGGATGGCGGCCGCACCCCGTGCGGTGGAGGGCGGCCCGCCGGCCTCCACCATCTGGTGGGACGGCATCGTGATCGCGGCCAACATCCCCGACGAGGAGGCCGAGATCGCCTTCCGCGTGGCGCTCGAGGGCCTCACCCCGCGCATGGTCCAGGCCAACAACGACGCGGCCGTCTGGCTGATCGACGGCTACGTGCCCGGCCGCCTCGCCGAGGGCGCGATCGCGACCGCGATGGGCGGGCCGATCGCCTATCCCTCGAGCGTCGAGATGGGCCTCCTGCACACGGCGATCGGCAACAACATCGCCGACTTCCTGACCGGCCGCGAGAGCGCCGAGCAATCGCTCGCCGACGCGGAAGAGGCCTACCTCGCCGCCGCCCGCGAGGCCGGCGTGCTGCGGTGAGGTGTGCGGAGAGGGGCGCTCGCGCCCTTCTCCCGGTTATCCGGCGCCAGGGCGTACGCACGGCGTCGTTCGTGCAGGCGCACATCGTGAACAGGGCACTCTTTCTCCTTCCCCTCGGACTCAGAGTTTGCGAATCTTTCCCCGCCCGTCATTCCGGGGCGCGAAGCGAGCCCGGAGCCCAGAACCCCGACGCTGGTTCGAGCGCGCATGCGCGCTCGTTCCGCAATCCCCGGCAATCGATCCGTCGAAGGACGCAGCCTACAGGCTGCTCATCCGACGTCGGGAGTCTGGGTTCCGGGCTCGCTTCGCGCCCCGGAATGACGGCGTCGAGGTACAAGGCGAAAGATTTTCAGACTCTCAGGGGAAGGAGAGCGGCGGCGCCTCGTGGACACGATGCGCAGATCGCCGGTCGTGAGCTCGACAGGCTCGCCGGCCTCGAAAGCAGACGCACCGAGGAGACACACGTGAAGCCGCGGACGTTCTACGCCTTCGTCGCGCCCTCGCTCGTGATGATGATCCTCTTCATCGCGATCCCGCTCGTCACCGTCTTCGTGCAGAGCTTCCACACGACGCAGACCGTCTTCGAGCGGGTCGAGGTGGAGGCCTGCGCGCCGGGCTTTCCGGCGCCCGTCTGCCGCACGGAGGTGCGCACGCGGCCCGTTCTCGACGAGCGCGGGCGCCCCGTGACGCAGACCGTCTTCGTCGGGCTCGACACCTATCGCGCGCTCCTGCAGCCCGAGGCGGTCGCCGCCGCCTTCGCCGCGGGCGAGAACGTGTGGGCGCGCCTGCAGAACATCGACTTCTACAAGGCCCTGCGTTTCACGCTCACCTTCACGCTCGTCACCCTGCCCTTCGTGATCGGGCTCGGGCTCGCCATCGCGCTGGCCGTCGACAAGCTCGCGCGGTCGGTGCGCGGGCCGATCATCTTCGTCTCGCTCCTGCCCTTCATCGTCACGCCGGTGATCGGGGCTCTGTCCATCCGCTGGCTGTTCATCGGCGACGGCATCCTCACGCAGGCGCTCGTCGCGCTCACGGGGCGGCCGATCGCGATGTTCGCGCAGGGCTGGACGATCGAGCTCCTGATGCTGTTCTACCGGGTCTGGCACGTGGCGCCCTTCGCTTTCGTCGTGTTCTACGCGGGCCTGCAGACGCTCAACCGCGACACGCTCGAGAGCGCGGTCGTCGACGGCGCCTCGCGCTTCGAGCGGCTGCGCTACGTGATCGTGCCCCACCTGATGCCGCTCGTGGTGTTCGTGTCGCTGATCCACCTGATGGACGCCTATCGCGTCTTCGAGGAGGTGATCGGCTTCTCCTCGCAGGCGCACGTGATCTCGCTGCAATTCCTCACCTACGACTTCCTGATGCCGGACGATTCCGGCAACCGATCGATCTCGCGCGCCTCCGCCTCGTCCATGCTGACGATGGTGGGCATCGTGATCCTGCTCGTGCCGCTCCTGATCCGGGCGCGGCGCGACTACCGGCCGAGGGGGTGACGCCGTGGAGACGACCGCGAAGACATTGCGCCCCTCCCCCGCCCTCGCCTGGACCACCCGCGCCTTCGTGGCGCTGTGGTGCCTGATCGCGGCCTTCCCGCTGTTCTGGATCGCGGTGATGAGCTTCAAGCTCCCCGTCGACGCCTTCTCGCCGAACCCGCTCGCGGTGATCTTCGGGCCGGCGACGCGCGCGACCGGGCAGGGGCTGTCCGTTCTCGACATCGGGCTCGGGCTCGCGAGCCTCCTCGCCATCTGGCATCTGGCGACGCGCCGGCTCGGGGCGGCGATCGAGCGGATCGCGCCCGAGCCCTGGCTACCGGTCGGCTGGCTTCTCGGCGGGATCGCCGTCGGCGCGGCCTGCCTCGCCTGGCTCGCGATCGCCCTGCCGGCGCTCGCGGGCGCTGCCGGCGCGGCGCTCGCGCCGGTCCCGCTCTTGGGCCTCCTCGCCGAGCCCGTGATCGGCCTCACGCTCGCGCATTACCGCAACGTCTGGGTCGACCAGGCCTTCTACCGGAACTTCGTCAACTCGCTGATCGTCACGGGGGGCGTGGTCACGATCTCGCTGACGGTGGGCACGCTCGCCGGCTACGCGCTCGCGCGCACGCGCTCCTCGCTCGCCTATTGGATCCTGATCTCGGCCCTGATCTTCCGCGCTCTGCCGCATTCGGTGCTCGTCTCGGGTTATCTGCCGCCCTTCGTCAATTCCGCCGAGCTGTTGCGGCCGATCCTCGGCGATGCCGCGCCGACGCTCTACGGGCAGCCGCTCGCCGTCATCCTGGTTCTGGTCGCGATCAACCAGCCCTTCACGATCTGGATGCTGCGCTCGTTCTTCATGAACGTTCCGGCCGAACTCGACGAGGCGGCCCGCGTCGACGGCTGCTCGCATTTCGAGGCGTTCTGGCGGGTGATCATGCCGGTGATGTGGCCGGGCGTGATCACGACGGGCTTGTTCTCGTTCCTGCTGGCCTATAACGACTTCCTCGTGACCTCCCTCCTCCTCGACGCGCAGAGCCAGACCATGGTCCCGGCGATCGCCGGCTTCTTCAATCGCGAGACGACGACGACCGATCAGGTCCGCGCGGTGGCGGCGGCCGTCTCGATCACGGCGCCGCTCTTCCTTCTCGTGATGGTCTTCCAGCGCCAGATCGTCTCGGGCTTGACGGCGGGGGCGGTGAAGGGATGAGCGCGACCTTCGATCCCCCCGCCGCGAAGCCGCCCGCGACGTCCCTCGACGTCGCCCGCCGCGCCGGCGTCTCGCAATCGGCGGTGAGCCGCGCCTTCACGCCGGGCGCCTCCGTCTCGAAGGAGACGCGGGAGAAGGTCATGCGCGCCGCCGAGGAGCTCGGCTATCGCCCGAACGTGCTCGCGCGCTCGCTGATCACCGGGCGCTCGCGCATCGTCGCGCTCGTCGTCGCCTATCTCGACAACCAATTCTACCCGGTCGCGCTCGAGCGCTTCTCCCGCGCCTTCCAGGCGCTCGGCTACCACGTTCTCGTCGTGCTCGCCTCGAATGCCGACGAGGAGCTCGGCCAGACCCTCGACGATATCCTAGACTACCAGGTCGACGGCGCGATCCTCGCCTCGGTCTCCCTGTCGAACCGGCTCGCCCGGCGCTGCGCGCTCGCGGGCGTTCCGGTCGTGCTCTTCAACCGCCACCAGGACGACGAGACGATCTCATCGGTCACCTCCGACAACCGCGCGGGCGGGCGCCGGGCGGCGGAGCATCTCGTGGCGATCGGGCGCCGGCGCATCGCCCACATCGCCGGCTGGCCGGGCTCCGCCACGGGGCGGGATCGCGCAACCGGCTTCGTCGAGGGGCTCGCCACGCGCGGCCTCGCTCCCTTCGCCGTGGTCGACGGCGATTACGACCGCGAGAAGGCGATCGCGGCGACGCGCGCGCTCTTCACCCGTCCGGAGCGTCCGGACGCGATCTTCGTCGGGTCGGATCACATGGCCTTCGCGGTGATGGACACGCTGCGCCACGAGCTCGGCCTGCGCGTGCCGGAGGACGTCGCGATCGTCGGCTACGACGACGTGCCGATGGCCGCCTGGCCCGCCTACGACCTCACCAGCATCCGCCAGCCGGCACAGGACATGGTCGAGGCCGCGGTCGAGACCCTCGTCGCGCACATGGATCGCACCGACAAGGCCCCGCGCACCGTCCGGATCGACGCGCCGCTCGTGGTCCGCGGATCGACGGCGGGGCGCGCGCCGACGGATCAGGTCAAGGCCGCGCGATAGCGGCTCATGGCGTCGGCGAGCACGATCTTGTCGGTGCCGATCACGAAGAGCGCGGCGCCGCGCCGCTCCCAGAGCGAACGCTGAGCGCGGGCGGCCTGCGCGTCGGGATCGAAGATCGGGGCGAGGATCGGCAGCCCGGCCGCGCGCGCGGCCGCACACAATCGCCCGATCGCCGCATCCACCTCCTCGCAGAGGTAATCGCCCGCGCGGCCGAGCGAGACGGAGAGATCGAACGGGCCGACGAGGAGGCCGGCGAGCCCCTCCACCGCGCAGATCGCCTCGATCGCGTCGAGCCCCGCGCGCGTCTCGACGAGCGGGATCAGAGCCGCGCCTCGGCTCGCCTCGACGTAACCGCGCCAATCGCGCACGAAATGCCCGCCCGCGCGCACGCAGGGACAGGCGCCCCGCGTGCCTTCGGGCGCAAAGCGGGTCGCGGCGAGGAGCGCGCGGACCTG
>JARWLF010000172.1:0-25990 GCA_029853055.1 Scenedesmus sp. KT-U | reverse complement strand
TGGCGGCGTTCCTCCTCCTCGCCATAGCGCTGCTATGGCTCGTCGTCGCGCCTTGCCAGCCACACAAATCCGCTCGCAGCGACTGTCCGCCAAGTACGAAGCACTACACTCGCGGCCCCGGACCTCCCCGCCCCCCTTCACTCACCGGGCGCGGCCTCGAAGCCATCCGAAAACAACAGGCCCTCGATCACGGACTGGCTGCCGCTGCCACTCGAAGGCAGGTGGTCCGCGCTGCCCGCATAGTCCAGCTGCAGGCTGCGCGGCCCGGCCTCGGCCAGCGGCAGCAGGCAGCTGCCCAGCGCCACCGACGCGCTGCAGGCCTCTCCGGGGCCTGCGCTGATGTTCACCGTGCCGGCCGGCTGGCCGCCTCCGGGCGACAGCGGCAGCACCTGGAAAAACACCCGCACCGGAGTGTCCGGCGGCGAGGGGTTGGGCGTGCTGCCCAGCCAGTCGATGCGGGTAGCGGCCGGCTCGATGAGGTGCGCCACCGATGCGCTGCTGGCGGCGAATTCGGGCGTGCCGGGGTAGCTGGCGACCACGCTGCGGCTGCCGGCCTCAAGGCGTACAAGGCTGCAGCTGCCGGCGCCATCGAGCAGCGTGAGCTCGCAGCTGCTGCTGCCGTCACTGACATTGACGGTGCCGCCGGGCTGGAGATGCGGGTTGCTGACGCGCACGGCCACCGCGTGCGCCTGCCCGACCCGCGCGGGGCTGGGGCTGATACCGGTGATCTCGGTTGCCGTGGCCGCCGGCAGCACGGTCTGCGTGCGGCTGCCGCTGGAGGCGAGGAAGTCCGGAGTGGCGGCAAAGCGCGCGGTCAGCGTACGCTCGCCCAGGCCCAGCAGGGCCAGGCTGCAGCGCCCCTGCGCCACGCTGGCGCTGCAGCTCTCGGGGCCATCGCTGGCGCTGACGGTGACTGTGCCGACCGGCGTCGCCGTGCTGGGCGCCTGCGCCTGCACGCTGAACTCGACCTCCACCGGCGCGCCGAAGCCCGAGGGCTGCGGGCTGGTCGCCTGGATCGTGGTGCTGGTGGACGCGGCGCTGACCACGTGATTGACGCTGCCGCTGCTGGCCAGGAAGTTGCCGCTGGGCTGGTAGCTGGCGCTGACCGAGCGCAAGCCCGCGGACAGGCTGCTCAGGGTGCAGCTCATGCTGCCGCCCGCCAGGGTGCCGCTGCAGCTCTGCGCGCCTTCGCTGACGGTGACGCTGCCGGTGGGCGTGGCGCCGATCGCGGTGACCGCCACGCTGACCTGGTAGGGCTGGCCGACCACCGTGGTGAGAGGGCTGCGCGCGGTGATCGTGGTGGTGGTGGCCTGCGGAGGCGACTGCACGGTATGGCTGGCGCTGCCCTCGCTGTAGTCAAAGCCGCCGATGCCGAAGAAGCGCGCCGTCAGGCTGCGGGTGCCGGCCGCGCTGCCCGGCAGCTGGCAGCTGCCCAGCCCGTTGGCGGCCGAGGCGAGGGTGAAGCTGCACTGCCCGCCCAAGCCGTCATCCACCTCCACCGTGCCCTGCGGATTGCCGCTGATGCTGATGCCGCTGGCCTTGGACACCCGCACGCTGGCGCTGTAGGCCTGGCCCGGCGCACTGGGGCTGGGGCTGGTGGCGGTGATCTGGGTAACGGTGTTGGGCCCCGGCGAGTAGTACCAGTTGACGCTGCTGTTCATCGCGATCTGGGCGTCGGTGATGCGGAAGGCATTGTTGGCGGCGGTGCCGATGCCAATACCGCTGACCGCGCACACCGCGAAGCCGGTGCTGCTGTCGATGCGGATGCGGATGTTGCAGGCGCTGTTGCCGGGGTTGCTGAGGCGGCCGACGTAGCGCAGCCGGTAGCGGTAGTCGTCGGCCGTGCCCTGGCTGCGGTCCAGCCCCGAGCGCGCCAGCCGCAGGGTCATCAGGTCGTCATGGTGCAGGTGGCGCTTGGCCTCCCGCGGCGGGGTGCCCTGCTGCATCACCGCCTCGGAGTTGGGAAAGCCCAGCGCAGCCATCACCGTGCGGTCGGCGTTGGCGGCGAAAGCGTGGCCGCTGGGCAGGAAGCCCAGCGTGCGCGCCATCGTGCTGGCGTCGGCACGCTCGAGGAACAGGCCCGGGTTGTTCTGGCCGCGGATGTACCAGTGCAGGTTGACGTCGTCGCCGCGGACATCGTCGCGCGAGCCGTGGATGCCATCGGGGCCGGCGCCCTGGTCGAACACGCCGTTGGGCCCGCGCAGGCTCTTGGTGCCGTTGGCCTGCGGATCGGAAAAACCCGACTCGCTGGCGTGGTTGGGGTGGTTGAGGCCCTGGCAGTGGCCGAGCTCGTGCAGCAGCACGGACTCGAAGTCGAAGCCGGAGGGGATGTCCGTGGCCGCATTCAGCGCGTAGTTGTTGGCGCCCAGCGAGCGTCCGCGGTTGAAGGTCTCGACCGCCTTGATGACCGCCGGCTCGGCCTGCGCGGTCAGGCTGGAATTGACGCTGCGGTCCAGGCAGACGGTCAGGTCCACCAGCTCGCCGCCGATGCCGGTGTAGACCTGTGGGTGGGTGATCGCATCCGGCCGCTCCGGCTGGCTGCCGAAGGGTTCGGTGAAGATGAAGGCCCCGGCCGCGGCCACGCCCGGCAGCAGCAGCAAGCCCGCCACCAGCGCCCTCATGGCTGCACCGCCTCGGCGGCCAGCCGTCGGGTCGGCGTGGTCTCGGCCAGGTCCAGCAGCTGCCGCACCGCGGCTGCCAGCGCGCCCAGCTCCGCATCCTGCGGATGCAGGTCGGCGTGCTGCAGGATCGACTCCATGCGCAGCTCATGGGCCAGACCGCCGCCACCGTCGAACAGGCGCAGCCGGTACCAGGTGGGGTGCGATACATGGGTGGCGCGAGGCGGCGCGGCGCGCCCGGCTGCGCCCGGCTGATCCTGGGCGAACTCCGCCTGCGCGCGGGCCAGGGCGGCGGCGGGGTCGATCACCGCCAGTTCGGGCCGCGCTGCCAGGGCCCGCACCGCCTGCAGGGCGGCGGGATCGAGCAGTCCCGCATGCTCGCCCGGCTCGCGATGGAACGCCGGCCGGCGCAGGGCCAGGCACCCGTCGGCGTGCACGCGCAGCCGGAAGCTGCGGTCGAAGGCATCGCCGCGATCGCTGGTGACGACCAGCTCCGCCAGCAGCGGGGCGACGGCAGCGCCGTCCGCGCCTGGGGCACAGGCCACGGCCGATGTCGGGCCGAGCAGCAGGCAGGCAGCGATCCACTCAAGCACACGCGAACGCAGGGGCGTCATCACGGGGTCATCCGCACACGGGAAACCCTGGATTGTCGCAGCCTCGCGCGCGGCCGGCACCTTCTCTGCGACGGACGCAGCGGGCGGCGGGATCTGCGGGCACGGCCTTCGCCGCCGGGCATGCGGCATACTCCCCGGCCGCTGCCCCAACCGTGTCGCCGCCTTGGCCAAGCTCTACTTCTATTTTTCGGCGATGAACGCCGGCAAGACCACCACCCTGCTGCAGAGCGCGCACAACTACCACGAGCGCGGCATGCGCACGCGGATCTTCACCCCGCGCCTGGACGACCGCTACGGCGCGGGCATCGTGGCCTCGCGGATCGGCCTGCAGGCCACCGGGGTGATCTTCGAGCGCGGCGACGACCTGCTGGAGATGACCCGGCGCGACATCGCCACCCACGGCCCGCTGCACTGCGTGCTGGTGGACGAGGCGCAGTTCCTGGCCAAGGCCCAGGTCTGGCAGCTCACCGAAGTCGTGGACCGGCTGAAGATCCCGGTGCTCGCCTATGGCCTGCGCACCGATTTCCGCGGCGAGTTGTTCGAGGGCAGCCAGTACCTGTTGGCCTGGGCCGACTCGATCACCGAGATCAAGACCATCTGCCACAGCGGCAAGAAGGCCACCATGGTGGTGCGGGTGGACGCCAATGGCCGCGCCGTCTCCGAAGGCCCGCAGGTGGAGATCGGCGGCAACGAGCGCTACGTGTCGGTCTCGCGCGCGGAGTTCAAGGCGATCATGGAGGGTGAGCACCGGATCGAGCCGCAGCAGCCGCGGCTGCCGCTGTAGCTGCGGACACGAAGCGATTAACCCCGTACTAACATCCCGCGCCGGGCCCGCGACATACAGTCGTTGGCCACGCCCGAAAGGCCCTGCCACGCCCCGATGTACCTGCAGTTCTACGGCCTGAGCGAGCCGCCCTTCTCCATCACGCCCGACCCGCGCTTCGTGTTCCTGTCCGAGCGCCACCGGGACGCGTTGGCGCACCTGCTGTTCGGCATCGGCCAGGGCGGCAGCGGCGGCTTCGTGCAGCTCACCGGCGAGGTCGGCACCGGCAAGACCACCCTGTGCCGGCTGCTGCTGGAGCAGATGCCGGCAGACACCCGCGTCGCCCTGGTGTTGAACCCGCGGCTGTCGCCGGTGGAGCTGGTGGAGACGATCTGCGAGGAGCTGCGGATCGAGGTCGACGGCCTGCGCGGCAGCCTCAAGGGCCTGGTCGACGCGCTCAACCGCTTCCTGCTGCGTGCCCACGGCGACGGACTGCGGGTGGTACTGATCATCGACGAGGCGCAGAACCTCAGCCTGGAGTCCATGGAGCAGGTGCGCCTGCTGACCAACCTGGAGACGGCCACCCAGAAGCTGCTGCAGATCATCCTGATCGGCCAGCCCGAGCTGCGCGAGACCCTGGCCCGGCCGGAACTGCGCCAGCTGACCCAGCGCATCACCGCGCGCTTCCACCTGACCCCGCTGTCGCTGGACGAGACCGATGCCTACCTGCGGCACCGGCTGTCGGTGGCCGGCAACCAGCGCTTCCCCTTCACCCGGCTGGCGGTCAAGCGCATCCACGCCCACGCCGGCGGCGTGCCGCGCCTGATCAATGTGATCGCCGACCGCGCGCTGACGGCCGGCTACGTGCACGAACGCATCCTGGTGGGCGAACGCGACGTGGACCTGGCCGCGCGCGAGGCGCTGGCCACACCGGTACAGCGGGCGCGGCCCTGGCTGGCGGGGGCCGCCGCGGCCGTGATCGCGGTCCTCGGCCTCGCGCTGTGGCTACGCCCGGCCGACCCCGTGCCGGCGGACGTGGCAGCGCCCACGGAGACACCGCCGGAGACCGCCCAGGCCGATGACGACCTGCTCGACGACAACGCCCTGCGCGCCCTGATCGAAGGCAGCGACGGCACCAGCTACGCCGCCTGGAACCAGCTGCTGGCGCTGTGGACGCTGCGCGCCAGCGAGGCCGACGTGCGCAGCGCGCAGCGCTGCCCGTCCCAGCTCGCGCCCGGCGTGTCCTGCCTGCGCTCGGCCGGCACGCTGGCCAAGCTCGAGTCGCTGCGGCGGCCGGTGGTGCTGCGCCTGTACTCCGGCGAGCGCGAGGCCTGGGCGGTGCTGCTCGGCGTCGGCGAGCGCCGGGTGCGCCTGTGGCTGGACGGGGAGGTCGTCGAGACCACGCCCGAGCGCCTGCAGCGGCAGTGGCTGGGCGAGTTCCACGCGATCTGGCGCACCCCGGCCTTCGTCGCCGGCAACCTGCGCCGCGGCGACGCCGGTGCGGCGGTGGAATGGCTGCATGAGCGCCTGCAGCAGGCCGGACATCTGTCAACGCTGGACGCCAGCGCGGGCCCGGCCTACTTCGACCTGGCCACGGAGGCCGCGGTCCGCCGCCTGCAGGGCGCGCATGGCCTGCTGCCGGACGGCATCGCCGGCCAGGAGACCCAGTTCGCCGCCAGCAGCCACGAACGCCAGGGGCCGCGCCTGCGGCGCCTGCGCTGATCCGGGCATCCCTCGACCATGTCCCTGATCCTGGAAGCACTGAAGAAATCGGAGGCCGAGCGCCGGCTCGGCCAGGTGCCGGGCCTGCTGGACAGCCAGCCGCTGGCCCGGCGCCGACGCGGCGCTGGCTGGCGCCTGCCCGCACTGGCGGTCGCAGTGCTGGCGGTGGCTGCCGGCGCCTACTGGCTGGGGCAGCGCGGTGCCGGCGAGGACATGCCGCCCGCAGCCGCTGCCCGCGAGGACGCCGCGCCCGCGCGAGCGATCACTCCCACTGCGGATGCAGCCGAAGACGAGAACGAGGACGAAGCCCTGCCCGAACTGGTGTTGAGCCCACCGGCGAGCTCCCCCGCGGCGCCGGTTTCGCGCCTGCCCTCGGACCCGGGCTTCCGATCGGTGGAGCGCGAGTCGGTGCCGCAGCATGTGCAGGCGCTGCCACCGCCAGACGCGGCGCCCGAGCCGGCTCCGACCGTGAGCCCCATCGCTGCGCCGCCACCGGCACGGCCGACGCAGCAGCCCTCGCTGCCCGTGACCGAGGCGCCCGCCATCGCGCCCGAGCCGATCGCCGCCGCGGCGGACGTCCGCCCCTTCCTGCCCAGCCTGTCGCAGCTGTCGGCAGCGCAGCGCGAGGGCCTGCCGCCGCTGCGCATGAGCATGCACGTCTACACCGAGGACCCGGCCACCCGGGTGGTGATCATCGACGGCAGGCGCCTGCGCGAGGGCGAGGCGCTTGCAGCGGGCCTGCAGCTGGAGGCGATCGAGCGCGACGGCAGCGTGCTCGACTACCGCGGTCTGCGCTTCCGGCTGCCGCGACCTTGAGCGTGTTCGCCCACGTGCCCTCGCGCCGTCGCAGCAGCCGGCGCTGGGCGACGCCACTCATCGTGGCACTCAGCATGGCCGGCTTCGTCTGGCTGGCCAGCCTGGATCCACCGGCGAGAGCCGAGTTCCTGCTGCGCTGGGGCACCGTGCCCGCCACCCTGTTCCAGCCTTCGCAGGTGTTCGGCAGCCTCTGGGAGCCGCGCAGCCTGAGCCTGCTGAGCTCGCTGTTCCTGCACGCCAACTGGCTGCACCTGCTTGGCAATCTTCTGTTCCTGCTGATCTTCGGGCTGCCGGCCGAGCGCAGCCTGGGTCCGGTGCGCTTCCTGCTGCTGTTCGTGGTCTGCGGAGTCGCCGCCAACCTGAGCGCGGCCTGGTCGCTGGACGACAGCGCCGCGGTGATCATCGGCTCCAGTGGGGCGGTGTCCGGCCTGATCGGCGCCTTCCTGGTGCTGTTCCCCCGCGCCGAACTCGCCATCGTGCTGCCGCTGGGCCTGTTCCTGGAGTTCGTGCGCACGCCGGCCTCGGTGATGATCGGGCTGTGGGCCACGCTGCAGGCGCTGTTCGCCTTCGTCGGCCCGACCTTCGGCGCGGTGGCCTGGTGGGCCCACCTCGGCGGTTTCGCCCTGGGCATAGCGCTTGCATTGGTGATGCGCCGCGGCGTCGCCAGACGGCTGCGGCAGCGAGGCTGAAGCCCGCGCACGCAGGGTTCCGGCCACGCCCGCGTCGATATTGGGCATCTTGCGCAGTCCCGCCTATACTCGGTCATTGGCCTTGCATCCGCGGGCCATGGGCGCCTGGACGGCGCCCGCCGTGTCCCCTGCCTGCTCCTGACCCCTGCATGCCCAGCCCGCGTCTCTACAAAGTGACCTTCTTGAACGGCGGCCGGATCTACGAGCTGTATGCTCGCTCGGTGGCGCAAGGGGCGCTGTGGGGGTTCACCGAGCTGTCCGAGCTGGTCTTCGAGTCCGGCGAGGGGCTGGTGGTAGACCCCACCGAGGAGCGCCTGAAGGCGGAGTTCGCCGACACGCGCGTGCTGCACCTGCCGCTGCAGTCGATCCTGCGGATCGAGGAAGTCGAGCGCCGCGGCCAACTGTCGATCCGAGATGCCGGCACCGGGGAACGCGTCGTGACGCCGTTCCCGGTTCCGGGCCGTCCCCGTTGACGCACGGGATTCCGGCATTACCCTCACGCGCCTGCAACAGAACCAAACAAGGTCAAAATGAATAATTCAATGAACCGGGTGGCCCTCTTCATCGATGCAGGCTACCTGTATGCATCGGCCATCAAGCTGCTCACCGGCATCAAGCAGTCCCGCAGCGCGATCACCCTGTCCTACGAGGACTTCCTCGACTTCATCATCCGCCAGTCCGAGGCGCTGACCCGCCGCGAGCTGCTGCGGGTCTACTGGTACGACGGCACCAGCTCCGGCCCGACCGGCGCGCACCGCAAGCTCGCCTACCAGGCCAACGTCAAGCTGCGCCTCGGCATGGTCAGCCTGACCGGCGAGCAGAAGGGGGTGGACTCGCTGCTGATCATGGACATGGCCAACCTCGCCCAGAACCGCGCCATGAGCGACGCGGTGGTGCTGACCGGCGACGAGGACATCCGCGTCGGCGTGGTGCTGGCCCAGCAGTACGGCGTGCGCGTGCACCTGGTCGGCATCGCCGATCCGGACGGAGAGCGCAACCAGAGCTCGATGCTGCAGCAGGAGGCCGACACCACCGGCCTGATCTCGCTGGAGGAGCTGCAGAAGTTCGCCACGGTCAACGACCGTTCCGGCATGGACGGCGAGGACGACGAATACGGTGACGATCCCGCCACCGTCGCCCTGGTCCAGCAGCTGCTGGACGAGGCCGGGCACCTGCTGATCTCCACCCTGAGTCCGGATGAGCTGATCCAGGCGCGGATGGCGCTGGGCACCGGTGCACAGGCCGTGCCGCCCCTGCTCGACCGCCAGCTGCTGATGGCCGGCCGCCAGCGCATGCAGCGCGACCTGATGCCGCACGAGAAGCGCCAGCTGCGCGCCCGCTTCGTCGCCCAGCTCAAGCGCGCCGCGCCGGATCCGGACGAGAAGGCAGAGGCCTGACCGAAGCGCGGCGGGCGAGTCGCCGCGGCAGGGACATGCACCGCGGCGAGCCCTTCGCCGCGCGGCGGTGCGCCAAGGCGCACCCTGCGGAATCGGATCGCCGCCGCCCGACCCCGCGGGCTGGTCGTTCCGCCCCGACCCAAGCCCCCTGAAGCCGGGCAAGTCGCGCTCGCGATACCCCCCCCCAAGGAAACGGCGCAGGGAACGCTTCGGCGCACCATCGGGCATCAAACTTCGCGCGATCCCATTCGTCGAGGGCCTCGAACCTTCCTTGCACCGGCGAGACCCGGGCGGACGACGCTCCGCCACTGCGCTGCCCCCCGGCTCAGCGCCGCAGCACCAGCGCAATTCCGCCCAGCACGGCGAGCGAGGCGAGCACCAGCCGCAGCCCCAGGGGTTCGCCCAGCAGCAACACCCCAGCGACGGCAGTCAACACCGGCACCGACAGCTGCAGGCTCGCCGCACTGCTGGCGCGCAGCGCCGGCAGCACCCGGTACCAGAGCGCATAGCCCAGCCCCGAGGTGAGCGCGCCCGAGGCGATCGCCAGCCACAGCCCGGCGCTGTCGACCTGCGCCTCGCCCAGCATCAGCAGGCTAGCCAGCAGCGCGAACGGCAGCGCCCGCAGGAAGTTGCCCGCAGTCGCTGCCGTCGGATCCCCGCCGCCGCGTCCGCGCAAGCTGTAGATGCCCCAGCAGACGCCCGCGCCGACCATCAGCAATGCCGGCAGCAGCGGCGGCGCACTCAGCCCCGGCAGCAGCAGGCCGACCAGGCCCACCAGGGCCAGCGCCAGGCCCAGCATCTGGGCCGCACGCAGACGCTCGCCTCGCAGCCAGCCCCAGCCGATCATGCTGGCCTGCACCGCGCCGAACAGGATCAGCGCGCCGGTGCCGGCGGAAAGCCCGGTGTAGGCCCACGAAAACGCGATGGCGTAGCCAAACAAGGCAAAGCCTGAAAACCAGCTTCCGGCCCGCAATGCCTGCGGGCTGCGCAGGCCCACCAGTAGCGCCAGCGCCACCGCGCCAGCCGCGATCCGCACCAGGGTGAAGCTGGTGGGATCGATGGCGGTATCGCGCAGCGCCGCCCGGCACAGCAGCGAGTTTCCGGCGAACGCCGCCAGCGCCAGTGCCGTGAGCGAGGCGATACGCCAGCCGCTCATCGGCACGAACGTCGAGGGCGGCAGGCTCAATCGATCGGACAGCTCTTGGCCTCGGCTGCGGAAGCGTCGCCAGCGACCCGTCGCACCACAACCGAGCTGGACGCGGTCAGACCAGCCGAATTGCGGATTGTGTAGACGAAACGGTCCGTTCCGCACCAGTTGGCATCGGGCTGATAGCGCACGCGCCCGTCCTCGATGGTGGTTCGACCGCGAATCGGCCTTCCGACGCTGTCGATGCTGATCGCCAGCCCCTGCGGATCGAAGTCGTTGGCGAGCACGTCGATCAGCACCGGCTGGATGCCGACCGTGGTCGCCTCGTCTGCCACCGCCACCGGCGGCATGGCCGGAGCGACGCTGATCGTCAGGGTGCTGCTGGCTTCGGCACCGCGCGCGTTGCGAATGCGGTATTCCAACACCTCGGTATACGCATCCGCGTCTCCGCCCGGGGTGTAGCGCACCACGCCATCGGCGCTGAACTCCACGCTGCCGCGGGTCGGCTCGGACACGGCGACGAGGCTGAGCGCGAGCCCGGCCGGATCGCTGTCATTGGCCAGCACGTTCACGCTGACCGGCACGCCGAAACTGGTGCTTGCCTGGTCTGGCTGCGCCACCGGCGGCGCCGCCACCGTGATCCGCACCTGCGCCGTGGCGCTGAACTCGCCGTCGCTGATGGTGTAGCTGAAGCCGTCCTCGCCGGCGAAGCCCGCGCGCGGCGTGTAGAGGACCACGCTGCCCGAAATCTCGGCGCTGCCGTTGGCCGGCGGAGTGATCGAAACGATGCTGAGCGCGTCGCCGTCCGGGTCGCTGTCATTGCCGAGCACGGCAATCGGGAAGGCCACTGCGCCGGCCGGCACCTCGACCACGTCATCCACGGCCAGCGGCGGGCGGTTGATCAACTGCTGCGGGCCCAGCTGCTCGCTCTGCTCCACGGTTTCGAAGCGGTAGACGTCAACCGTGCGCTTGTGCGCGGCCGGGTTGCGCAGGGCGCGCTCGATCCAGGCCGCCGGCACCGGAACCGTCTCCTGCCGCCACTCCACGCGCTGCTCGGTGCGCGGCGGACCCTGCTCGCTGCGCTCCTCGATGCTCAGGAAGCTCACGTCCACGCGGCGGTTGCGCGAGCGGTTGTCCTCGCCGTCATTGGGGAAGCGCGGCTTGAGCTCGCCCTCGCCGCGCACGTCGAGCTCGGCCGCATCGACACCGCGGGCGACCAGGAAATCCGCCACCGCACGCGCGCGACGCTCCGACAGGCCCTGGTTATAGGCCTCGGGGCCGAGGTCGCAGGTGTGGCCGACGATCTCCACCCGCGACACGCGACGGTCGGAGGCAATCGCCTGCACCAGCCGCGCCAGCTCGGCCTCGTCATCCGCCAGCAGGCTGAAGCGGTCGAGCTTGAAGAAGGCCGCGGCCTCCATGCCGATCTCGTTGCGGACCAGCACGGGCTCGCCCGGCACCTGCACCTCGACCACGTGCTCGACCTCGCGGACGGGTTGCACCGCGCGCCAGGCGCTGGCGCCGCTGAAGTCGTAGCGCCACAGCAGCCAGGCACGGCTGTCGCTGCGGTCCTGGACGAAGTCGCCGGCGCGGCGCAGGCCCTCCAGGCTCAGGGCGAAACTGTGGCCGCTGCCGGGAATGAACTTCTCCAGGCCCAGCGAGAGGGTGTTCTGGTGCGAGCTGTAGTCGCCCCACTCGCGGTCCAGTCCGCCCTGCAGGCGCAGCGCGGCATCCTCGAAATAGCGCCCGAAGCGCGCGCCCACGCCGTGGTCGTAGGCCTGCTCGAAAGCGCGGGTGACGGTGGTGACCGTGCGCTGCTGGGTGAAGGGCCGGCCGGCCGGCGTGGTGCCGGTCAGGGTGGTGGTGTCGGCGACGCTGCGGGTTTCGACCAGGCGCTCGTCGGTCAGGCCCTGCGAAAGATAGGCGTGTCCGAACCAGCGCTCGCGCTCGAAGCCGAAGCCCAGGCTGGCCTTGCGATCGCCCATGGGATTGCGGTCGACGGCCAGGAAGGCCTTGGCGACGGAGAGTTCATCGGGGCTGTCAATCGCATCCTGCGCGCTGCGCCCGCCCCACAGCCAGTGGCGGCCGAGCTTGAGGCCCGCGGCACCGCCCTGCCCGTACCAGCCTTCGGCCAGCCAGGCCTGGCGGCCGTCGTGGCCGAACACACCGAGGAAATCGCCGGTGAAGTCGCCTTCGCGGTCGATGCCCAGCCCGATCCGGGCGTTGCTGCCGACGTAGGTGATCGGCACCGAACCCAGCGCTTCGCGCTCGGCAGGAGCCGCCTGTGCGTGCAGCACCCCGCTGGCCAGGCTCAAGGCCGCGGCCGCGAGGGCAGGAACAATTCCGAAGGAACGGGACATGGCAGGCTCCGGCGAATCGAATGACAGCCGCAGAGCGTAGCATTTGGTTCACATTGACCGGGCCCGCCCTGCCAACGGCGACAGGGAGGGCCCGGCGATGCGGCTTCAGAACCGGTAGCGCACGCCGAACTCGAAGCTGCGCTCCGGGCCGATGTACAGGCCCTGGCGCAGGCCGGCGATGTAGTCCTTGTCGGTCAGGTTCTTGATCGCACCGGACAGGCTCAGGTTGTCGCTGATCGCGTAGCTGGCGGTGAGGTCGGTGGTGGAGTACGAGGGCATCAGGCCGCCCCAGGTACCGGTCGACGCGGTGGTGAACTCGCGCCGGTTCATGCCGTCGCCGAACTGCTCGCTGACATAGTTGAACAGCAGCGCCGCCTGCAGCGGGCCGGACTGGTAGGCCAGGCTCAGGTTGGCCATGCGCTCCGGCGCATAGGCGAGGCGGTTGCCCTTGAGCGCCTCGCCCGGGCGGTCCTCCCGGTACTCGGCCGTCGGGATCCAGGTGAAGTTGCCCTCCAGCCGGAGGCCTCCGCCGATGTCGTAGCCCAGCGCTCCCTCAAGCCCCTGGTGCAGGGCGCTGCCCTGGTTGGGCGCACGAATGAAGGACACGCCCGGATCCACCTGGTTGGAGAAGTCCATCTGGAAGGCCGTGGCCGAGTAGCTGAAGGCGCCGTGGCTGCCGCGCAGACCCAGCTCGAGGTTGGTCGACTTCTCGGCATCGGTGGGGACCTCGCCCGCGCCCACCACGCTACCGACCAGCGGCGGTGCAAAGGCGCGATAGAGGCTTCCAAACAGCTGCACGGACGGGTTCAGCACGAACGTCGCACCCAAACCGGGCATGGTCTCGGTGTTGCGATAGGTCTGGGTGGGCGCGGCGCTGCGCCGGTCGCGGCGGGCCTGCTCGTAGCTCTCCACGCGCAGGCCAGCGGTCACCGAGAGCCGCTCGCTGACATCGAAACGGTTCTGCGCGAACAGGGCGAGGCTGTCACCGGAATCGAGGCGATCCTGCGAAATCCCCCCGCGCGCCTGATCCGGAGTACGCGGACGGCCGCGCACCGCCAGAACGGTCACGTCCTCCATCTCTTCCTGCATCAGCCGCAGGCCCAGCTCGGCCTCGCCCGCAACGCCAAAAGCCATGTGATCCACGCCGAGGCGACTCTCCAGGCCAACGCGCGTGACCGTGCGGTTGTTGCCGTTGATGTTGTTGCCGTAATTCCAGACCGTGAAACCCTCGGCGCTGCGCCGGGTCGGGGCGCCGCCTACCGTCGTGAAACGCCAGTAGTCACGGCGCGTCTCGTTGGCATAGAACAGTGTCTTGAGGCGCGCGCTGGCGCTGATCTCCCAGTCGTGGTTCAGGTCGAACGACGAGCGGTCGGTAATGAAGAAATCATCCGGCGCTGGATTGAAGCGCGCACCCGCGGCATAGGCATCGGGAAACAGGCCGCGGTACGAGATGTTGGCGTAGTTGTCGTAATGGGCGAGCTTGAGCCCGATCGACTGGTGATCGCCCAGGGCGAGGCCGGTCTTGAGCATGATGTCGGTCATGCCATACCCCTTGTCCATGAATCCATCGCTCTCGCTGCGGGTGGCGATCAGGCCGAAGCGGGCATCACCGCCGCGGGTGCTCGCGCCCAACTCGGCGGTAGCCTCCACTGTGTCCCAGGAGCCGATGCGCGCCGACACGGTGGCGCCGTCTTCAGGCGTGCGGGTCTGGAAGTTGATGACGCCACCGATGGTGTTGGGGCCGTACCGCAAGGAGGCCGCGCCCTTCAGCACTTCGACGCCTTCCATGCGCTGGATGCGCGGGTTGTAGTAGCGGCTGTTGCCCACGAAGATGCCGAACTGCACCGGCACGCCGTCCTCCAGCACCAGGGTCTTGTAGTCACCCGCGGTAAGCCCCCGCACGCCGATGTTGGTGACCACGGCGCTCTCTTCCTCGCGCTTGACGAAGATGCCCGGCACGCGGCGCAGCACGTCCTCGGTGGAGCGCGGCTGGATCTGGTCGATCTGGGCCGCGGTGATCACCTCCACCGAACCCGGGATCAGCACCACCTGGTCCTCGGCCTTGCCGACCACGTCGATACGCGGCATGGCCACCGCATCGTCCTGCTCACTCGTGGGGGCGGCCAGGGCGCCGCCGGCCAGGGCCAGCCCAAGGGCCAGGGCGAGCGGTCGGCGTACGAAGGCGGCGGGACGGACGGAAGTGCTGTGTGCTGTGGGGAGGCTCATCGGGCTCTGCCAGGAGGGGAAGGAGGCGGATCACGTCGATCCAATAACGCAAACGATAACGGATCGCATTTGTCTTTGCAAAGCCTTCATCGCTTCCTGACAGCAAGGCTCTCCCGGCCGCGCCGGTGTCCGGAGCCTCCGATCCAAGCTGCTAGCATTCGCGCCCTGCTGTCGCTGCCCCCAATCGAGCCCCGATGTCCGACCTGACCCGCCAGAGCTTCCACGGTTTCGAGCAGATCCCCCTGCACGAGTACGCCGAGCGCGCCTATCTCGACTACTCCATGTACGTGGTGCTCGACCGCGCCCTGCCCTTCCTCGGCGACGGCCTGAAGCCCGTGCAGCGGCGGATCATCTACGCCATGAGCGAGCTCGGCCTGAACGCCACGGCCAAGCCCAAGAAGTCGGCGCGCACCGTCGGCGACGTGATCGGCAAGTTCCACCCGCACGGCGACTCGGCCTGCTACGAGGCCCTGGTGCTGATGGCCCAGCCCTTCTCCTACCGCTATCCGCTGATCGAGGGCCAGGGCAACTTCGGCTCCACCGACGACCCCAAGTCGTTCGCGGCCATGCGCTACACCGAGTCCAAGCTGACCCCGATCGCCGAGGTGCTCCTCGGCGAGCTCGGCCAGGGCACGGTGGACTGGTCACCGAACTTCGACGGCACCCTCGAAGAACCCAGCTGGATGCCGGCGCGCCTGCCGCACCTGCTGCTGAACGGCACCACCGGCATCGCGGTCGGCATGGCCACCGACATCCCGCCGCACAACCTGAACGAGGTCGTCAGCGCCTGCGTGCGCCTGCTGGATGACCCGGACGCCACCATCGCCGACCTGTGCGAACACGTGCGCGGCCCCGACTACCCCACAGCCGCCGAGATCATCACGCCGACGGCCGACCTGAAGAAGATCTACGAGACCGGCGGCGGCAGCGTGCGCGCGCGCTCGGCCTGGATCCGCGAGCAGAACAACATCGTGCTCACCGCCCTGCCCTACCAGGTCAGCCCCGGCAAGGTCATGGAGCAGATCGCCCAGCAGATGCGCGCCAAGAAGCTGCCCTGGCTGGAGGACATCCGCGACGAGAGCGACCACAAGAACCCGATCCGCATCGTGCTGGTGCCGCGCTCCAACCGCGTCGACGTCGAGCAGCTGATGGGGCATCTGTTCGCCACCACCGACCTCGAGAAGAGCTTCCGCGTCAACTTCAACGTGATCGGGCTCGACGGCAAGCCGCAGGTCAAGAACCTCAAGGCTTTCCTGCGTGACTGGCTGGCCTTCCGCCAGACCACGGTGGTGCGGCGCCTGAACCATCGCCTGGACAAGGTCGAGCGGCGCCTGCACCTGCTGGAAGGCCTGCTGATCGCCTTCCTCAACCTGGATGAAGTGATCCGCATCATCCGCAGCGAGGACGAGCCCAAGCCGGTGCTGATGCAGCGCTTCGGCCTGACCGAGGTGCAGGCGGAGTACATCCTCGAGACCAAGCTGAAGCAGCTGGCGCGGCTCGAGGAAATGAAGATCCGCGGCGAGCAGGCCGATCTCGCCAAGGAGCGCGAGAAGATCCAGGGCATCCTGGCCTCGCCGGCCAAGCTCAAGAAACTGATCAAGGACGAGCTGCTGGCGGATGCCAAGAAGTTCGGCGACGCCCGCCGCTCGCCGCTGGTGCAGCGCGAGGCCGCGCAGGCGATCTCCGAAGCCGAGCTGGTCAGCAGCGAGCCGGTCACGGTGGTGGTGTCAGAGAAGGGCTGGGTGCGCCAGGCCAAGGGCCACGAGGTCGATGCCGCCGGCCTGTCCTATCGCGAGGGCGATCGCCTGCTGGTCGCCGTGCGCGGCCGCAGCACCCAACAGGCCGCGTTCCTCGACGCGAGCGGCCGCAGTTACTCGACGCCCGCCCACACCCTGCCGTCGGCGCGCGGCAATGGCGAACCACTCACCGGCCGCTTCACTCCCGCCAGCGGTGTCGGCTTCGTCACCGCCGCGATCGGCGAGAACGAGCAGCGCTTCCTGCTGGCCAGCTCCTTCGGCTACGGCTTCGTCACCCGCTTCGAGAACTTCACCACCCGCAACAAGGCCGGCAAGGCCCTGCTCAACCTGGACGACGGTGCCGAAGTGCTGACGCCGGTGGCGGTAGCCGACCCTGCCCAGGACTGGCTGGTGGCAATCTCCTCGGCCGGCCAGCTGCTGGCCTTCCCGGTGGCGGAGCTGCCCGAGCTCGATCGCGGCAAGGGCAACAAGATCCTGCAGATCACGCCGGCCAAGCTGAAGTCGGGAGAGGAGCGGGTGATCGCCGTGACCTGCGTGCGCCAGGGCGGCGAACTGGTGCTGCACTGCGGCCAGCGCAAGCTCACCCTCAACTGGCGCGACCTGCAGGGCTACGCCGGCGCCCGCGCCACCCGCGGCAATCCGCTGCCGCGGGGTTTCCAGCGGGTGGATAGGGTCGAACCCGCTTGAGGCAGCCGCCTGATGCGGGCGCGCGCGTGGCGCCCCCCGGCACCCCGGCACGTCCTCCGCGGCGGCCGGTCGCACACACCCAGCCAGTAGGGGCCTCGTGCGGGCCATCAGACCCACGCCGCGCGTCCTGCCATGGCCGTCCCCGGCCGGGCGCACCGCTGGGAGCATGTGAGAGAACCATCCGCCTGCTGCGGCCGCCTCTGGGCGCCCGCGGCGGCAGCGCGCTCGGCGAATTCCGCGGTCGTTTGGCTCGCCAAACTCCCTCGAATTCACGCACCGCGCTTTGCCAGGCGCGCCCAGCGACGCCCTCGAGACGGCGTCTGGGTTTTTCACTCGCTCCGGGCCGACCAAAATCGTGCGCTGCAGCGGCACAGGGATTGCACCAGCGCAAAGACCGCTGCCACACGCCCCCGGAAGCGCGATGAGCACCCTGATGCAGCAAGTCAATGCCCGCCTGCGCGCCGATTTCCGCTTCGCGGTGATGAGCGTCTTCGGGGCCTGCGCGGTGCTGGGGATCCTGCCCTTCGCGGTGTACCGGTTCGCCATCGGCGACCTTGTCGCCGGCGTCATGGACAGCATCATCGTCCTTCTGATCGCGCTACCGGTCGCCTGGGCCTGGCGCACCGGACGCACGCTCGCGCCCGCGCTGATGCAGGTCGCGGTCATCTCCATCGCCTCGGTGGTGGCGGCCGAGGTGCTGGGTCGAAACGGCATGCTGTGGGCCTATTGCGCCCTGCTGGCCAACTTCTTCCTCGCGGATCGTCGGATCGCCCTGGCCGCCAACCTCTTCGTGGTCTGCGGCATCGCCCTGCTGGGTGGCGGCTTCCCCGAGAATACCGAGCGCTTCTCGTTCGCCGTGACCGCGACCATCGTCAGCCTGTACGCCTACATCTTCGCCAGCCGCACCGACCTCCAGCGCCGCCAGCTCGAAGCCCTGGCCTCGCACGACCCGCTGACCGGCGCCGGCAACCGGCGTCTGCTGGAGCGTGAGCTGGAAGACGCGGTCCGCCAATTCAAGCAGCGCCCCCGGCCGACCGCGCTCGCCGTCATCGACCTCGACCACTTCAAGCGCATCAACGACGAGCACGGCCACGAGGCCGGCGACCGCGTGCTGGCCGCCTTCGCCACCATCGTGCGCGGCCACCTGCGCAAGCTCGACAGGCTCTACCGGCTGGGCGGCGAGGAATTCGCGCTGCTGCTGCCGTCCACCCATCCGAACGGACTGGGGATCGTCCTCGAAAAGCTCCAGGAGGCCCTCCGCCGGGAACTTCGCTGCGGCGAGGACGCGGTGACCGTTTCCATCGGCGCCGCCGCCCTGCATGCGGACGAAACCTGGTCGGACTGGCTCGCGCGCGCCGACGCTGCGCTGTACCGGGCCAAGCACGCAGACCGCGACCGCTTCATCATCGACCACGACCCTGCCGCCCACACCGGCAGCCTCGAAGTGATGGCCGAACGCAGGCATCGGCGCTGATCCCTGCCGGCCGGCCCGGCCAGGGCTTGCAAGCGCGCTCCCACACAGAGCACGGACCCGCTGCGACACACCCGCTGGCGAGCAGGACCGAGCCACTCCGATGCATCGAACCGACCCGCCCCGATGCATCAAACCGCCACCCAGCAACGAGCTGCAGGCGATGCAACCGCCGGCTGTTGTGGGAGCCTGCCTGCGGGCGGCAGGAGCCTGCCGAGCCAGCTGGCCCGGCTGGCTTCGCAGCCCAAACCAGGTGCGGCGAACGGACCAGGCCGGCTACAGCGGATCGAGTGGCGGTCGCCATGGACCGCCACCACCCAGCAGTTGCCACGCGACCCACAGAGCCAGCGCCGCATAGGCCAGCCTCGGCAGCCAGGTGGCGAGGGCATCGACGCGGGCCTGCAGGCTGCGGTCGGCGGACTCGGCATAGCGCTGCAGCAGCTCCGGCAGACGGCCGCTGCCTTCACCGCTGGCGATCAGGCCGATCACTTCCGGATCCGTGGCGTAGCGCCAGCCGCGCGCACACTGCTGCAGGCTGGCGCCGCCCTGCAGGGCCGGTACCGCGGCGGCGAAGTCATCGCGGATCAGGGCGATGTCGAGGGTGCCTGCGGCCAGCCGGGTCGCCTCGGCCGCGGGCAGGCCACAGCCCAGCATCAGGGCCAGATGCTCGAAGAAGCGCTGCACCTGCCCCGCGCGCAGCAGCCCGCCCAGCAGCGGCGCCTGCAGCAGCAGGGGCTCAAGCGCACCTGCGCCGGGGCCGCCTTCGCCGGCCGTCTGACGTCGATACAGCGAGCGCGCCGCAGCCCACAGGCCACCAAGCAGTCCGAGGACCAGCACGCTGCGCAGCAGCCAGCCGCCCACGGACACGGCTCCGTTCATCACCGCCGGCAGGGGCAGCAGCACCAGCGCCGCCACCAGCACGAAACCGGGCAGCAGCAGGCGTCCGCGCAGCGCGCGCAGGCGCTCATGGCGGGCCTGTGCGCGCTCACCGAGACGCCGATGGGCTTCGGCCGGGCTGCCGCCCGCACTGGCGGCGGCGAGCACGGCCGCCTCGATCGGGGTGAACAGGCCCGCGGCGCGGCCAGCGCCAGCCAGGTCGTGGCCTGACTGCAGCAGTGCCTGGGCGCGCCGCAGCCGCGCCCGTGCCGGCCCCGGCAGATCCAGCATCGCCAAGGCCTGCTGAGGCGGGATGCCCGAGGCCTCCAACGTGGCCAGCTGCAGGTGCAGGCGAGCACGTTCGCTGTCGGCCAGAATGGTGTGGCGTGCGCTTTGCATGACACATGATGGCCGAGCCTGTTCCAGCCGGCCAGCCTATGGGCCAAGGCTGCGAACCATCGCACAGGAGGCAACATCCAGCCATGCGACCTCTGAGCCGTCACGAAGTGGAAGTCGGCAAGGCACTCAGCTCTGCGGTCTACGACCGCGAGGGCAAGTTGCTGCTTGAGTCAGGTCACGTGCCGACCAGCGAGCGTCAGTGCGAGATGCTGATCGAGCGCGGTTACGTCAGTGACGCCCGGGCGGATGCCCGCGCAGCCGCGCAATCGATGCAGGGACCGGCACAGGAATCCTTGAGGATCGGCTCCGGCCCCGCTACGACGACCCGCGCCTGGCCAAGCCGCGTTGGAGCCGGCATCCAGCGTCTGCGTGACGAGCTGAGGCCGCTGTTGCTGGGGCTTTCGCAGGGTCCGGGCAAGGGCTGCAAACCCCTCCCGGAGGCGATGAAGGAGCTGTCGCTGCACCTTCGCACCTATGTCGAGCAGGATGCCGATGCCGTACTCGCCCATCTGCAGCTCGGTGCGCGCAACGATGGCATTGCCTCCCGACCAATCCACGCCGGCGCGCTGATGCTGCTGATTACCCGCGTGCTGGAACTGCCCGCAGGCGAACAGGAGGCCCTGCTGCATGCCGCCCTGACCTTCGACTGCGCTCTGGCGCCGCTGGCGCGCGTGCTGAACGAGCAACGCGGCGAGTTGAGCCCGGAACAGCGCGCCGCCGTGCAGGAGCACACCCAACGCGGAGTGGAGTGGCTGAGGGCCGCCGGGGTGGAAGATCCGCTCTGGTTGCAGGCCGTGGCCCAGCACCACGAGCGCATCGACGGCAGCGGCTATCCGCAGGGTCTGGTCGGCGACCAGATCTGCCGGGGCGCGCGACTGCTGGCACTGCTGGACACTTACTGCGCGATGGTTCGTCCGCGGGCCTATCGCGGCGCAATCGCGGCCACGGAGGCCATCCGCACGATCTTCCTCGAACGCGGGCGGCGAGTTGACGAGGGACTTGCCGCACAGTTCGTGCGCGAGATCGGGGTCTACCCGCCCGGCGGATTGGTCAGGCTTGAGAACAATGAGATCGCGGTGGTCTACCGGCGAGGCGGCAATGCCAGCAAACCGCGCGTGCGCTGCCTGGTCGACAGCTACGGGCGCACCGAAGTGGAGCGCCACGAGCGCGATACCAGCGTGCCGGGGTTCGCGATCGCGGAATCCCTCTCCAACGAGCGCTACCAGGGTCTGCTGCCGGGGCTGGAGAAACTCTGGGATTGAAACCGACGGCAGCCCGGCTGCGCGAGCGCGCTGGCCTACAAGGCCTTCGCCAGCACCTCGAAGCGGAGATCCGCGCGCTTGGGCAGGCCGAAACGCTCGTCGCCGTAAGGGAACGGCAGGGACTCGCCGGTGCGCGCATAGCCGCGGCGCTCGTACCAGGCGATCAGCTCCTCGCGCTGCACGATCACGCTCATGCGCATCTCGCCCAGGCCCCAGTCCTCGCGGGCGATGCGCTCGGCCTCGGCGAGCAGGGCGCGGCCAATTCCGGCGTTCTGCAGCTTGGGACGCACCGAAAACATGCCGAAATAGCCATGCCGCTCGCCGCGCTCGAGCTGCGCGCAGGCCAGCAGCTCGCCGCCCGCCGATTCGCCCATCAGCACATGGCCGCCGGGCTCGGCCAGCACCTCCAGCACGCCCTCGGTGCTGGTGCGCCGGCCATCCAGCAGGTCGGCCTCGGTGGTCCAGCCGGCGCGGCTGCGCTCGCCGCGATAGCCGCTCTCGACGAGATCCGCCACCGCCGCGGCATCGGCGGCGGTGGCGAAGCGGAAGCGCAGTCCGGCGGCTGCCATGGCCTCAACCCAGGCGGTAGCAGGGCTTGTAGTCGCCGCTCATCTTCATGCGGCGCTGCTCCACGAAGGCGCGCAGCAGGGCGTCCAGCGCACGCATGATCTCGGGCTCGCCGTCGATCACGTAGGGGCCGTGCTCCTCGATCGCGCGCATGCCCTCTTCCTTGACGTTGCCGGCGACGATGCCGGAGAAGGCGCGACGCAGGTCGGCGGCCAGCAGGTGCACCGGCTGCTCGCGGTGCAGCTTCAGGCCGGCCATGTTCTCGTGGGTGGGCGCGAACGGATGCTGGAACTCCGGCTGGATCTTCAGCGACCAGTTGAAGAAGAACGCGTCCTTGCTGTCCAGGCGATGCTCGCGGACCTTGGTGAGGCCGCGCTCCAGGTAGCGCGCCACCTCGCGCGGGTCGTCGATGATGATGCGGTAGCGCTCGGCCGCGGCCTCGCCCAGGGTGAGCTTGAGGAAGTGGTCGATCTGCTCGAAGTAGGCCGCCGACTCCTTCGGCCCGGTGAACACCAGCGGGAACGGCAGATGCGCGTTGTCCGGGTGCAGCAGGATGCCCAGCAGGTAGAGGATCTCCTCGGCGGTACCGACGCCGCCGGGGAACACGATGATGCCGTGGCCCATGCGCACGAAGGCCTCCAGGCGCTTCTCGATGTCCGGCATGATCACGAGGTGGTTGACGATCGGGTTCGGCGACTCGGCCGCGATGATCCCCGGCTCGGTGATGCCGATGTAGCGGTTCTGGAAGCGGCGCTGCTTGGAGTGGCCCACCGCCGCGCCCTTCATCGGGCCCTTCATCGCGCCCGGGCCGCAGCCGGTGCAGATGTCCATGTCGCGCAGGCCCAGCTCGTAGCCGACGTGCTTGGTGTACTCGTACTCGTGGCGGGCGATCGAGTGGCCGCCCCAGCACACCACCAGGTTGGGCTCCACGTTGGGCTTCAGCACGCGGGCGTTGCGCAGGATCTCGAACACCGCATTGGTGATGTCCTGGCTGTCGTCCAGGTCGAACTGGCCGGATTCCTTGATCTCGGTGGAGACATAGGCGATGTCGCGCACCACCGCGAACAGCAGTTCGGCGACGCCGGCGATGATCTTGCCGTCGACGAAGGCCTGCGCCGGTGCGTGGCGCAGCTCCAGGCGTACGCCGCGGTCCTGCTGCTGCACCTCGATCTCGAAATCGGGGTAGCGCTCCAGCGCTGCGCGCGGGTCGTCGCTGGTGCTGCCGGAGGTCAGCACGGCCAGCGCACAGCGCCGCAGCAGCTCGTGCAGGCCGCCCTTGGAGGCGTCGCGCAGGCGGCTGACTTCGCTGCGGGAGAGGACGTCGAGGCCGCCGCGCGGGGAAATGCGGGCATTGACGGTAGTGGGAGACATTCAGGGCTCCTGGAAACTTCGGGTCAGGGGACGGCTGCGCAGGGCGCGCTGGCCGGGGATTCGCAGGCCGCGGGTCGCGGCCGCCTGCGGCCCCTCGCCTCGGGAGCCGCTGCTGCATTCGCGGCCGTCGCACCTGCGTCCGGGCCGCTGCCCCCGGGCGCTGCCGGCCCCGGGCGGCCGGCGAGCATGGCACAGCCCGCGCCGCGGGTGAAGCGCGTGGCAGAAGGTCAGGCTGCGGCCGACTGTGGAGCGCGGGCGCGGCGGCGTAGAATCGGCGGGATGAATTCTCCTTTCGTCCCCGGACAGCGATGGCTGTCCACCGCCGAGCCCGAGCTCGGCCTGGGCACGGTGATGCGCCTCATCGGCCGCAGCGTGCAGATCGTCTTCACCGGCAGCGGCGTGGTCCGCCAGTACGCCATGGAAACCGCCCCGCTCTCGCGCGCCGAGTTCCGGGTGGGCGACCGCCTGCGCGCGGAGGGCGTCGAATACACCGTGGAGAGCGTCGACCTCGCCGACGGCCTGCTGGTCTACGGGGTCGGCGACCGCCAGATCCACGAGGGCCTGCTCGACCCCGAGCAGCCGGTGTCGCAGGCCGATGCGCGCCTGCTGTCCGGCCGGGTCGACCGCAGCCCCGCTTTCGAGCTGCGCCGCGAGGCCCTGCGCCGCCGCGCCGAAGCGCGCCGCCACCCCGGCTGGGGCGTGCTGGGCGCCCGCGTGGACCTGATCCCGCACCAGCTGCAGGTGGCCGAACTGGCCGCCGAGCGGCGCAGCCCGCGCCTGCTGCTGGCCGACGAGGTGGGCCTGGGCAAGACCATCGAAGCCGGCATGATCATCGCCCAGCAGCTCGCCACCGGGCGTGCCTCGCGGGTGCTGGTGCTGGTGCCGGAGAGCCTGGCGCACCAGTGGTTCGTGGAGCTGCTGCGCCGCTTCAACCTGCGCTTCGCCCTGTACGACGAGGAGCGCTGCGAGGCCATCACCGAGGTCGACCCCACGCGCAACCCCTTCGAGGACGAGCAGTGCGTGATCGCCGCGGTCGGCTGGCTGGCGCATTCCAAGAAGCGCGCGCAGCAGCTGCTGGAGGCCGGCTGGGACCTGCTGGTGGTGGATGAGGCCCACCACCTGGCCTGGGGCCCGGACGCGCCCAGCCGCGAGTACAGCCTGGTCGAGGGCCTGGCCGGCGCCAGCGCCGGCGTGATCCTGCTCACCGCCACGCCCGAGCAACTCGGCCGCAGCGGCCACTTCGCCCGCCTGCGCCTGCTGGACCCCGCGCGCTATGCCGACCTCGACGCCTTCATCGCCGAGTCCGACCGCCATCTGGCGCTGTCGCAGGTCACCGAGGCCCTGCTGGAAGCACGCGCGCCGGAGGCTGATGGCCTCAAGCTGCTGGAAGAACTCTTCCACGACGAGCCGCAAACGCTCGCCGCGGCGCTGCCCAGGATCGAAGCCGGCGACGAGGCCGCGGCCTGGAAGCTGGTGGAGGCCCTGATCGACCGCCACGGCACCGGCCGGGTGATGATCCGCAACCGCCGTGCCGCGGTCGGCGGCTTCCCCGAGCGCATCCCGCACATCGAGCGCCTGGCCGACCCCGGCGAGGATCCCGCCCTGCCCGGCCGCCTGCGCGCCGAAGCCCTGGCCGATGCCGGTGCCCAGGGCCACCACGAGCCCGAGCACGACTACACCCGCGACCCGCGCTTCGAGTGGCTGCTGAAGCGCCTGGAGACCATCGCCCCGGCCAAGGCCCTGCTGCTGTGCCGCTCGCGCTCCAAGGTGCAGGCGCTTGATGAAGCGCTGCGCCTGCGCGCCGGCCTGCCGGTGGCGCGCTTCCACGAGGACATGAACCTGCTGCAGCGCGACCGCGCGGCGGCCTATTTCGCCGACCCCGAGGGCGCGCGCCTGCTGATCGCCTCGGAAGTCGGCGCCGAGGGCCGCAATTTCCAGTTCGCCCAGCACCTGATCCTGTGGGACCTGCCGCTGGACCCGGACATGCTGGAGCAGCGCATCGGCCGCCTCGACCGCATCGGCCAGCAGGGCGCGGTGCAGATCCACGCCTGCGCCGTGGAGGGTAGCCCGCAGGACCTGCTGCTGCGCTGGTACGACCAGGGCCTGGACGCCTTCCGCGGCGTCTGCGCCGACGGCCGCGAGCTGCTGCGGCGCTTCGGCCCACGCCTGCTGGACCTGTTCGAGACGCCCAGCGACAACGGCGTCGATGCCCTGATCGAGGAAACCCGCGGCGTCCACGCCGAGCTGTCCGACAAGGTCCACCGCGGCCGCGACCGCCTGCTGGAGCTGTCCAGCCAACGCGCCGCCGGCGGCGGCCGCCTGCTGCAGGCGCTGAAGCTGGACGACGTCGCCGCCGGCATCGAGGACTATCCGCTGCGCCTGCTGGAGCAGTTCGGCATCCACAACGAGCCGCAGGGCCACGAAATCGTGCTGCTCGACCCCGAGTACGTCACTCTCGACGCCTTCGAGGAGCTCAAGGACGGCGCCCGCCAGGCCACCTTCTCGCGGGCCCGCGCGCTGGCCCGCGACGACCTGCTCTACCTGCGCGCCGACCACCCCATGCTGCTCAATGCCGAGGAAATGCTGCTGTCGTCGGAGACCGGCAATGCCGCCGCCCTGGTCGACGACAGCCTGCCGCCGCGCAGCCTGCTGCTGGAGGCCCTGTACGTGCTGGAGTGCGTGGCCGAGCCGGGCCTGCACGTCGACCGCTTCCTGCCGCCGCTGCCGCTGACCGTGGTGGTGGACTCGCGCCAGCAGCCGCGCCCGGACTACGTGCCCGGCGCCCGCGCCCAGCGCGGCGGCGGCGACCGCCCGGTGGACCTCTCGCGCCAGCGCAAGCTGCTCACCGCCCTGCTGCCGCCGATGCTGGACGCCTGCGCCAAACAGGCACAGGCGCTCGCCGCCGAGCGCATCGAGCTGGCCCTGGGCCAGGCCGAGGAGCTGCTGGGCGCCGAACTCGAACGCCTGCGCCGGCTGGCCCGCATCAACCCCGCGGTGCGCCCGGAGGAAGTGGAAGCGCTGGAGCGCGAACACACCGACCTGCTGACCGTGCTGCCGCAGGCCCGCCCGCGGCTGGATGCCCTGCGCCTGGTCCTGAGCCCGGACGTGGCCTCGCTGCGGGGCTGATCACTCCCGGGGCGCTAGTGTAGTGCTTCGTACTTGGCGGACAGTAGCTGCGAGCGGATGTGTGTGGCTGGCAAGGCGCGACGACGAGCCATAGCAGCGCTATGGCGAGGAGGAGGAACGCC
>JARWLF010000171.1:0-26048 GCA_029853055.1 Scenedesmus sp. KT-U | reverse complement strand
TCTTCTTCTTCTTCTTCTTCTTCTTCTTCTTCTTCTTCTTCTTCTTCTTCTTCTTCTTCTTCTTCTTCTTCTTCTTCTTCTTCTTCTTCTTCTTCTTCTTCTTCTTCTTCAGAGGCTCTAAGGTATATGGTACCGTATGACTGCACTCTGCTGGCCGCCAGCAGTGCGGCACTGCTGCTGGTGATGAGCTGACTGCTGTTGTGGCTTTACCAAAACTACAACAGCAGGAAATCAATTCAATATACTTAGTAAGTAATACCTAGCAAATTGCCCTCTGAGAACCCGAGTCAGTTGCTGGACGGGACATACCTGACCTTCGGCCATTGCACCAACCTTATCATGCCAGACACCACTTAGATTGAGGGCTTGGAAAGCTCCTGGCTATCAGCGGGGAATGGGGGAATGGCAGAAACGTTCAGCCCTGCTCCATCAAGCTCTGGAAACAAGACCGGCGGACAGAACCTAGAAGAAGAAGAAGAGTACACCCGCTCCGGCCTTCCGGCCCTTGGGCATAATGATGATGAAGATGATGATGAGCGATTTTCGCTAGAAACAGTAAGTCTTTCTGAGAGAGACATACTCTGAAAACATATACCTTAACTCAACAACAGCAAGCACGCAATTCCGCTGCAGAATCGCAGTGGAGTACAACATGTGGCAAGAGTCCCAACAAATCTGCAAGTGATGAGCGACTGGCATACAGCATGTGCAACATGTGCGTATGAAACCCCATACGCCATCACATACACCATCGTGAGACTACTGTAGCAGGATGGGGTACGTGACATGCCTATGTACCAGAATCTTGGTGAGAGTCTGAGGTTGACTGACCAGTCAGAACCTGGTGGGATTGAAAGCAGGTTGGGAATTGGCTGATCTGAACAACAGGACTGATAGCAGGTTGGAAACTGACCGTTCATGATCAGAACCTAGAGCTCACTAGCCACAACCCCACTGGGAGAGCTCTAGTGATCAACCGTTCACCACGGCAGTTCCCTGTCTAGGATGCTGGCGCACAACACAACAATGCATGTCGATTCTGTCTTATTCTCAACAATGCATGAAGAGCCTCTTCAGCCTCTGGTAGACAGGTGAGGCTAGCAACAAGAATGCTGCCGTCAGCAGCAAAACAAAGTCAAGACATGCTGGCTCCCCTGGTATTTGCAAGGCTGTTGCACGAGGACACAATTACAACATGGCTGTCATGCTGGGGCTCTTTTGCTATCATTGCCGAGTCATGTTGCACTGCTACCGTAGGCGACCTTGCTAGGTCAAGATGCGGTCGTCATACAAGTATGTGTTGCACACTGATAAGATGTGCATGCATGGTCTGCAGCAACCATCCTTGGAGTTTTCACAGGTCGAACTAAGTTGATTCCAGGCGTCGCATCTTCCGCTAGGGACTTTCGTCCGCATGGACGATTAGTGGTCGAAAGCTTCGTTCCGAAGCGGTATCAAGGGCCTAAAAAAATCGTTCCGTCAGTACTGAACAAGTGGACAGGCGGTCAAAGATCATCGTCCGACCCGACGACCGGGGTTGGACTTCTTCGTATCGAAGGCGCCTTCGGCGTCTCTGAAACGTTCCGGACGACGAAGATGCGACCCCTGGCTGATTCTATGCCTGTGCCTATGCAATGCGTTGCTGCGAAGATATCACTGTGGGCACTGATTCTCTGTCGTGCCTCGCATGTACCGTGTCTCAGACACTATGGGCGGCTGGTTACTTGGGTGTGGGGATCTGGATCTCCGGAATAGGAACATACCCACTGGTCACTTGTGGCTAAAGGGTGGAGCGTTGGACAGTGTTGTTCTAGCTGTTGCAGCGTGTGTCGTAGGTCGCTGTGTTGGACTCAGTCGACTGGAACAAGAGCAATATGTGGACCAGCAGTACTGACTCAATTAGGAGACCACCTCCCGTGTAACAAACACATCATCATCATCCTAGCTGCCTTCAACACTCGCCGTGGTGCTATGGGCAGGAAACCGACCCATAGTAGGAGCAGTCGACTGCAAGCCTTGTTGAGGGACTCCGACATGTCTCACTATCACCGAGTGAGTACTTTGAATACGATAGACATTTGCTGCTGATGAATATGGAATGTAGGATGTGTACAAGTACCATATTGTGACTCATCAGAAGCTTTTGACTTCAAGCACAAGGAACTTCAATTGCATGTGTTGCAAGCGTCCAACGACTGCACATGATATTTTGCAACATCATATTGAAACTGGCAGTTTGTACAAGGCCAGGACAGCCAGGTAGCAGCAATGCATACAATACATGCATACTGACATCTCCTAGACTGTCTTCAGGACATACCTAAGATAAGGAGCAACAGTGGACCATGGTTCTCTCATTGCTGCGAGTGAGAGTGCAATGCCACTGGACTAATGGTGGCTGGCTATCACAACACATGCAGCATGGCCTGACTGAAGCTACCTGGTCACACATATTGCATGGACTGAAAAGGCCGTGCTACGGCCGTGCTGCGGCCGTGCTACGGCAGTACCAGGCACACTAGACACTGCCAGCAGCTTGAATGATTCAAGCACCATCATAGTCAGCCTGTAGGTACGCTTCATTACGTAACAGTTGTGTTGGTGAGGGCCTCCGGCTGATCAAAGGGGCCAAACAGCGCTTGACAAAACCTCTCTCAACTGCTCCCAGGGCTTTATAGTCTGCTTCGTTCTTGTCATACGGCGATATCGGGTCATCTAGTGCAGCTGCCAGCATGCCAGACCTCTCTGCTATTCTCTTGCCACGGTAATTGAACCACCAGAAGGGACTTTTGCCAGTACGCAGTGCTAGCACCAACAGGCCAAGTTGAAAGCTGTCTACCCTCCAGTCCTGGCCTACTTCAGGATCAGCCTGCTCTGGGGCCATCCACTCGGGAGTGCCGCAGACAGTATGGCCAAAGTCACCAGTGTTCTTCAAGAAGCGGCTGATGCCAAAATCACATATCTTCACATGTGGAGCAGTGACATCACCAAAAAGGAGTAGATTGCCCCATTTCAGGTCTCTATGAACAGCATGTGCCAGCTGGTGCATATCATGGACCCCTGCCGTCACCTGACGCACCAACTTTTGTGTTTGTAATGCATCGAGTCTCCGAGTCTGCAGGGAATGTTGGTTGTACTGTAACTCAACACTGCCAAGGTCTGACAGTTCCATCAGCAGGCATAGGTGGTCTTCAGTGCATGTGACAGACCCCAGGGCATAGCAATCTATGACATGCTCGGATCTCTGGCAAAGGTCCATCACTTGCTACTCCCTCAGCAGCCTGTTCTCCTGGTCTCGTACATACTCATCTGTTGTTGCAAAGCGCTGCCGTACAGCATTTGGCAGACTATGATACCATTTGGGCAACTTGGTCGCCATCCACACGCCACAGGTGCAGCTGTCATGGATACCAGACACAGCATCAACACCATGACTTGACTGGCTGGTCACAAGTGGTCTGCAGCTGCATGGTGTTCGCTGCAGTAGAAGTGATAGTGCTGTGTTCTTTGGTGCCATAGCTGACAGGCTGTTGCGGCCATACAACTTCACCCGCACCTTCTTGACCAGGAATGAGCTTGATGAACCAATGGTCTCCCAGTCTGACAGCAGCAACTGTTGACCAGTTGGAGTTTGCTTATCAGGATCAATCAGCTGCATGGTTTGAGACCAGCCCAGCTCATTTTGAAAGGCAACAGCGGTTACTGGAGGTGCTTCCTGCAAAGTGTCTACAGGACTGTAGATATTTGCTGGGATGCTGGCCAGGTAGTCTGCTGCCGTGGGCTGTAACAGTGTTCTGAAGGTAAGCTCTGTGACGTTGCTGCTTTCATGCTGCAGTGAGGGATCAACTCCTGCAGCATCATATACCTGGTAGTTATGGGTGCCTAAGTGGACTGCCCTGTTGCTTCCACTGTGTGCGTGACTGGATGATACATGCTGCTGCTGAATCAAGCTATGGTTCTCCTGATCTGCTAGGTCTCTGTGTTGCTGCGCTGCAGGTCCAACATACCGCCCAGCTTGAGGATCTGCGCTGTACCAGGCACCAATGCCACTGGTATTGATATCTTGAACAGCAGGAACCAAGTATGCTGGATTGACTTGCCCACAAAATGCTGGCATCTGTGAACATGGAGACCTGTAAGGCGCTGCCATAGAAGCAAAGGGTAGTTGACCTGGCTTCTGCTGACGTGGTGGTGGTGGTGGTGGCGGTGGCAGCAGCGGCATTGGTGGTGGAGGTGGTGGGGGTGGGGGTGGCAGAGGTGGTGCAAGAAACTGTGGTAATGAAGGTGGCCAAGGCACAACATTAGCACCAGCTGCTGGGTTGCTCCGATCAACTGTCATGCGAAGTGCAGCTAGAGGAGGTGACGGTAGCACAGAGACAGCGCCATGACCAATCAGTTGATGACTTGCGGGCAAGACCTGCTGAGGTCTCTGGGGCGGTGCTGGCACTGCGCTGTGCAGGCTGTACAGGGCTGGGCTGGCCATAGATGGGTAAACCGCATTGACAATTGTCACGGGTGCAGGAGGTTCTTTGCTGCATGTGTATCGCAGTGCACTTGCACCTGCAGGCCTAGGGTCGTCTTCTGTACCTGTCAAGTAACATCACAGCAGGGATGTACGCTTACCAAGCTTGGTGAGCATTTTTTTGGACAACATGTCACACACAAAGAATTGGCTGGATTGTAAGCATAAAATGTGGCACAGAAGCATCGTACAATGCACTATAGCAGCAGGATAGCAACACATGGCCAGAGTAGCCACCTCTAGGAGTATCGTAGCTCCCAAAGCGACCTTGTTATAGGTCACAATCGACATTGACAGGATGGATGGCGGTTCAGTGAGATGACGTATAAGGTAAATGACAATCAGTATCCTACGGAATACACTGTCTGTTGGTATGAGCAGCTATGGTCCGCATTGGTTCTACATACTGACCTGCAGTATGAGGCTGATCACCAGATGCCAGTGGTGCTGCTGATTTTGCTTTATGCTTGGCTGACTGACGCAGATGTTGCCTTTGGCCAATCTGGCGTGCAGCCTGCCAGCTGCTGTAGATGTTGTCAAACCTGTAAGGCAGGCACATGTGTGGCAGAATAGCGTGTTTTGACTGACAGTCCCACACAGTGTACTGCATGAAGGAAGGCTGGTGGATCTGTCCTGGCGCTACCAACGTGCCCCAATTAGTTCTGCTGCTGCGCACGATGTTGTCAATCCGCAAGTACACCCGATTCGACTGATGCAGCAGCTTGCATCTTGGTAGATCCCTGCACTCTGTTGGCAGCCAGCTGGCTCTGCCTGACTGCCTCAACTTACCTTACACTGGTGTAGCTGGATGATGTGTGATGATACGCAAAACAGGAACCATTGGTATAGATGTCGTGCAGCAGACGTTGGCGTTTATCATTGTCCACGGGCAGACTATGCTTCATCAATTCTTCCTTGGTCATTCTTGAGAAATATTCTACAGCCGTTGTCCAGCCAGGTGGTAGTCTGTGTTTAGTCTTCATAACGATTGGTTGCGTCGTATTTCTACAGTCGACTAGCCTCTAGACAAAGGGCACGACATGTGCAAGAATACAGCACATTACGAGTGTTGCGAGTCTCAGCGAGCCTTCACGTTGCCTGAAAGCGTTCGACTTGTATGTGAATTTGTGACTGGACGTTTATAAAGTTATTGCGCCACTTTCGATGGGTGCATCATGACAATCAGCTCCAGGCAATCAAGTGAAGCGCACTCAAAAGACCCGCTCGTGTAGTGTTGACGGCAGTTCCACGCAACACATGCAAACAGCAGTTTGCATTCAGTACTTGCATTTCTGCAGGCTTTGGCGAACATGTTACAACCGATGGTAGAACGATGGAAAGGACCGACTCCACGAGTGCAACACCCCTGCAGTGGTGTGTTGTTAATGCAGTTGTTCGTGAGCTCTACGAATCAAGGTGAGCTGTCTCATGCGTGCTACGCAGCCTTTGGACCCGTCCAAGGCTTGGGACCCCAGCAGCAGAAGCCACACGTGTGCACCCTGCAAACCTGCCAGTCAACGATAAATGCTTTGCAAGGCATCATCTTTGCTTCAGCTTCTGCCGCAGCTGTTTGGGCAGCGCCGTTCGCACCTACACAAGATGCAGGGACAAACAGTGAGGAGCTTATGCTGCTGACAGGTCATGTCAAACAGGTGGTTTGCTTTCCGCCCAGCTCAGACTTTGCGCAACAGCTAGCTAAGTGTTCTCCCATGTCTCTGTTGCTGGAGGCGGTTAACTCATTTTCATATGCTCTTGCTCAATCACAACTACTCGTTGCAGGGGCCCTGTAATCACTGTGTTGGGCATGACTTGCTGGTTCAAGCTGCATCAGGCTGAACTACCACGGTGCTTGCTGCAGGACAGTTTTTCAGGTGAGCTGCAGCAGCTGCCTTGTGAAGAAGCCATACAGCACAGTTGGCAACTGCGATCGGTCCATGGCGCCGAATTGCTACGAATCCTACTGCAGCACTTATTGTGCAGATCAACATAGACTCATGTCTCACCAACTGTTATGGATGTATTTGATGACACGCAGGCGGGTCACCTCGACAGCCAGGATTATGCCAGCTGCGGCGAGTCAGCCAATCAATATGTAGACATACCACACAGCATGTCCCTTACATCACGCTGCAACTGTCAGACAGCAGCAGGAAGCAGCAGCTGGACAAGTGGTACCAGGCCACACAGAGCATTTGAAGAGCATGTAAGCAGTGTTCACAAGCAGTTTGCTGGCAGAGTGACAGCCGAGAGTGTGAAGCAGACGATGCATATGCTCTCAGAATGCCCTGCTAGTGCTAGCATAGCATCCTTGGCAAAGCGCTGTACCTGCAGGCAGTCACTGCAGGCAGCGAAGCCAAGGTCTAGGGGCCCCACTTTGCAGCCAATCAAGCACTGCTACCAAGACTGGAGACATTTGTGCGGCCAGAAACAGCAGTTGACCTGCCCGTCAAACTGCAGCAGCTAGCATCGACACCACAAACAGATTGACATCTGCAGTGCTTGTTACTCAGCATGCTCAGATAGTATCAGTATCTAATTGACATTGTCACTGGTCAGACATCTCTGCCAGGCTGTGGCGTCTGACAGCAGCATTCCAGGTTCAAGGCAGCTGTGTCTTCAGGTCAATTACTTTAGATGCCGCAGCAAGCACTTCATCATATGGTGCTCCTGTACCAAATATGGATCATGACCCATTTCAGTATCAGTGGCAAGCTACATTTGCACAAGGTGAAGGCACCAACAGCAATAGCTGACGCAGTGGTGCAGCTCGAACAAGAACTCAGAGCCGCCGTCACTACATCTTGTCTGAAGTATGGAAACAAGAACCTTCCTATGATGCTGACGATGGCTGATCATCAGTGCATCAATCATTGATGGTCGACCCAATTGCAGCTGCTTTTGCGAAGGTACCCTGGACAACTGTGGCCAACAGCTGGATCCTTGTGCTCTGTGGTAGCTGCAGTGTGCATGTTTGGTACCTTGAATAATCATGGCTGCAGCAGCATTACCCCACTTGAGGCGTGTGAGCGTTACTAATGATGACCAGATTGGACATGTGATGATCATGTTGGTAGCAGCAGAAGCAGCCTAGCAGTATGTACACCAACATCAACAGCTGTTCCATGCCCACCACACTGGCTGGCAGCAGCAACACTGAAGACCACCAACATACAGCTGTCTGTTGATCTTGCATGTTACAACTATGCCTGGGCTCACGATCAGAGGCAGAGAACAAGAAACAGCTTCAACGCCACTGGCAGCAGTGACAGTAGCAGTTGCAGCAAAGTTCTCTGCTCTGTTCTAGAGATTACAGCTTTGTACAGCTTTCCACCACTGGCAGTGTCCTGTTCCATGTACCACATGAGCCTGCTGCCTGAAGCTGCATCAAGATGACATGACAGCCTTGCTCTGCTCAGGGAGATGAAATACCAATTGACTCAGGACAACGGCTGCTAACACACGAGGAGGACATAGCACTGCAGCCATGATGCACAATCTGTCAACCATGTAGGTCTGCCGTTGTCAGAGGGCACAATACACAATCTGTGTTTAGTTTTTGAACATCAGAAACCAGAAGGCAACTCCTGCGACAATTGTGCGGCTGGTGTTGTTCCTGTTTGCCTATGAATGAACCATTTTGATAAAGGATCCAGACCATTCAGCATGACGCATGATAAGTGTGGTCAGTGATTTCTCAAAGCAGAGTTTTTTCTGTACTGCAGGTTACCTTGGCCCGGCTTGATTCCAGGGACAAGTTGCCAGTGGCAGCAGCCTGTAGTACCGTAGCAGCAGCAGCAACAGCAGTCGTACAGATCTTGCAGTACTGTGCTGGTTGATGCTGGCAACTGTATTCTACTTTGACAGACAATGATTCTATGTCCAACCGCAATAGCAGCAGAGGTCAAAACAGATGCAGCTGCATGCGCAGATGTGACACAGCTGGTTGAAACTGCTGCCTTCGGAGGGCAGAGTCTATGACAACAGCATGGTACCCTGGACAAGCGCGGCTGCTCAGTGCTGCAGCAACACTCAAGCATGCAGAACTGGGCATCACTAGCTGACTTGACATGTTGGCAGATGTCCTGATGGCAGCACAATCAGCAGCCTGTGGGTAGCTACCACCAGTACCACCAACATCAACTACCAGTTTGGCTGGAGACAAGACCATATCACAAGCAGAAGCAGAAGCACTTATCAACTCCAGCAGACAGAACAGTTGAGCGTACGCTCCTAATAACAAACTCACTAGCAGCGGCAGCAGTAGCAGTAGCAGTGGTATTTGTTTCAGTACAGTATCAACTGCCTTCTGTTTGTGCACAGCATCAGGCCAGCTTGTCAATCATAAGTCAAGTCAGCAGGTAGCTGGAGCTGCTGCGATACTGCTTGGAGACATTGATTTTGAGGTATGTTGTTCTGCAGCATGGGATGGGGCACCTTATGTATATGATGTGGTGTACGTTTGTCCTACTACTGCGGCCACTTGCTGTGCATGACGCCCAGTGCACTTGATGCTTCATAGGTATTTTCTGCACACGTGTCCCCTGAGTTTGTCACCTGACATACCACTGGGTTGAACGTCAGACACAGCGCTGGTGGGTGCGTTTCTTGACAACAATTTGCTGTGGCTGTGGTGGACTAGGTTGGCATCCAGAGAATCAGTCATACACAAGTCTGCATCTACATCAGTCATACATTGCAGACGGGTTCATCAGCGGTGGTTTCATACGGGTGAGAATCTCAATACCTGTTGCAAAATCTGATTGCAGGTGTCTTTTGTTCGAGTGCTGTCAACTGGCAAACACTACAACAGCAGCTGCAGTGCAGGAACTCAGCAGTTATTGCTGATCATCTCTGACCGCTGTTAAGGTCGATACAAAAGGCCATACTTGTCACTAGTGGCTGTTGGTGGAAGACCTTTGAGACAGCAATCTGGCAGCGCTGCAGCTGCAGGCAAGGTGATGCTAGTGCAAGCAACCACGCCAGTAGATCTGCATTGATGCATAGTCTGCAGCAACCGGAGGATAGCAGCTGAGGCAAAGGTACCAGCAGCCACAAACACCCGGTGACTCAAACACCCAGTGAGCCAGCGACTGCCATAGAGGTGCAGAGGCTGCTGTTGCTTCTGCTGCACTCATACAACAGCCAACATTCACAGCAGCGGTAGCAACAGCTGGTATATGATATCAACCTGGAGGTTCCACTTGAAAAAGCAGCTGCAGCTTATGGTTGAAAGAGCCAGCTTTCTCAAATAGCATATCCAAAGGTTGAAGGCGGGCCTTATATGATTCCAGCAGTGCGTTGTGTTGTGGTTGTGCTGTCATGGGACTGAGGACATGTATGCGATGGGGCTCCACAACACTCGTTGCTTGCTAGTCACTCATGCAGCGATCTGTTCAGTGTCACAATGATCTTGCAACAGGATCTGAGAGGTTGCAGTGTGCTTGTGTGCAGTCCTCGAGATGCTGCTAATCAGCTCTGTTGCGAGTGCCTCCCTTGAGTAACTCAACAGGCACAGACACCGAATGGCAATGGCCGAACTACGGAAGTGGGTTTACTTTCAAATTCTAAATGGTCTCGGCTACTAGCTGGTGACTTGAGTGCCATGTACAGCTGGAAAGTAGCTGGAGTTGGCCTAGCTAGCTCTTCCAGGAACATGCAGTTATGTGCTGGGCAGTGATGATGATGACGAGTTGGTTACAGGCAGTAGGATAGATTGCATCACAGGGTGGGACACCATAAGTTCAATCTTCGACTGGTAGGGTCACAGCAGCAGTGCAGAGTGATAGTGCTGCAACAAAGCTCAAGACATTGCATCAAGTTGGCTGTTTGCTTCCCCTCGTTTTATGCACACACGGGGTTGCCACACTGCATGCCGACACACCACGGAGTAACACTGTCAGTAGTCACAGTACTGTGACTCTAGCAACCATCAATGAACCCAACAACATGATCAGTCATCATTGAAGATTAGCCATATGACACATTGTGATGAGTCAACAAAAGCCAAGCATTTTGCCAGAGGCGAAGTTCACCTGGCAAACACAGCTTACATGACCGCAGATACAGCCAGAGTCATTTGTCTGGTAGCCATCAGCTCTTGAACACTGAACTGAGGAACAGACACCAAGTGCACGTCAACACTGCGTCCTGAACATGCATGGTTAGCCACAAAATACATAGGCTATGCAGCAGGAAGTATAAAGACTGCAACCTGGGAGGGACATGTATTTCAGAGCAGGATCCCATCATCAACCTGTATACCAGTATCCCATCAAGAATACAATGCTCCGTGAGAAAGCACAAACACCCCAGAAAAGCAAAAGAACATATGCGACATATGCGACATTCAAGGTCATAAGCGGCTTATGCAGCCTAGCAATACATGCAGACCACTGCAACCACAAATTTGTGCTTTAAAGCTGCGAGTCATTGAGCCCCAAGTCATGACAGCCGCAAACGAGTACGGCACCAGGCAGGCTGCTCTGCGAGACTCGACGGATCTGCTCAGCTGAACAGACGTCTGGAGTCGACTCCTGCAGGAATGCAGCCTGCCGATGTATCTTTTCAAACAAAGAAGGCCAGGACGAGTCATCTTGATCACCTGAAAAGCAAACGTCCGGCAATCGTACTAACAACGACTGTAAGGTACCTGGAACTATGCCCAGGGGCACATGCATGCCACCACATGCGATAGCAACTACAAATTCCACTTTGTTGTTGCTGCTGCTGGCAACAACACTGTGGTTCATTGCACATCTTATTGAATACGTATATAACCACACATACCCATGTCATCAAACAGGGTCTACTGCGGCAGAGCATCACGGTGGCTGTATAGAGTAGCAAGCAGATGGAACAACCCATTGCTGCCTGCCAAAGTGCTTTGGTGTGCAGCACCCACAAGTCTTATTCAGCTCGGGCTCTTGATGCTTTGGCCCAAAGGTTGGCCCCAGGCACACAGCTCAAGCAATGCTCCTGGCAATGCTCGATAACATACCAAATATACAGAAGCTCAAGAACTTGTTATGTGTAGAACTTCAGTGAACCAGACCACTATGTTGAGTCAATGCAAGCAGATAAGGGTTGCAGAAGAGATGTCTGGGCTGTAACTCAGCATTCTTAAACCAAGCAATTGCCTTCACTGATGCGGAGTCACTCATAGGTTGCCAGGTCACAATTCAAAACTCAAAGATGTAATAAGCACAAACACACAGTTTGCTGCCTGTAATGAGCAAGGTGAGGGACAAAGATGCTTAGGGCATGCAGGCACAGGCTGCATGCAGTTTCAGCAGCCAAGGATACAGATCAGAGCTCAGCTGGGCCATGCATACCATGCATATACACAATACATCTTGAAGTTCCGGGATAGAACCCTTGCACATATTCTGTGCAAAATGACCACCAAAACACAGCAGAGCTGCCAGCTGCATCTCCCAAGATGGTGCTTTACGTGGCATCATGCTGGGCCAGCACTCAAGTAGGCCCAAATGACAACATTGTTGCCACCTAGGTACGAATCACATTGGAACAGGTCTTTTGGACATGGGGCCTGTCCATGTCAAAGATACTGCAGCGACAGTTGCCTTTTCCACTATCCCCAACTTGTGGTGATGGTTGCAGTGATCCATATGGCGGTGTTGCTCCACTGCTGCTGCCTTAAAAAGATGGGAACGGCGCCATACATGGTTGCTGAATAGGCAAGAGTTGATATTGACAACCGTTCATATAAGACATAAGAGCGCTTGCCTTTCTGGGACCAGGTCCAACTTGAACCACAGCATTACTTGGGGCAGTTGCATTGCCAGTGATCACAGCCACATGTGCCAGTGGATGCAGTGCTGCTGTCTGCAGTCCATACTGTCTGGATGCTGTTGCTGCCTCATATGAGCCTGCAGGGAACCCTGCGCTGGCATGAGCAACGTGGTGGTGCAGTCCTGGATAATGCGTCAGCTGCTGCTGCTGTGTAGGTACAGGAGTGTCAAGGACTCCACTGTTGGGTTGCGCAAAGGCTGCAATGGCGGTGGTGCTGGAGTTCTGCCGTGCAACATCAACCCTTCCGCCTGCAGATGAGACAGCGTGCTGTTTACCAGTAGCAGCAACTGAATCTGAGCACTAACATGACTTGCCATCGAAGGGGAGCACTAACATTGACGGAACACACATCGGGTCAAAAGTATTAATTGCCCAAGTTACTGCTGTGTATTGCTTTTGATGCTTTATTGCTGGTTGCCTGCAGCTTGACGCCCACTACTGCTACAGGACGTCTGCCTGCTGCGTTGTTGTTGTTGCTGCCACAGCATGGAACATCCGATAGTTAGTAACACGTGCTGGTATGGCTGAAGCAAATGCAAAGCCGGTACCAAGATCCGCACCTGACGCATTGGTGAACCGGTATAGTGGTGCTGCTGCTGGAAACCAACCCCCAGATTTTTTGTTGCTGGTCACCTGTCAGCTGCTGTGGCAGCTGTGCTGAAGGTGGTGGCGGTGGTGCTGGCCCGGGTGGTAGGGGTGGGGGTGCATAAGGCCACAACGCACTGGCTGGACAAGGCATTCCTGTCTCAGCTGCTCCCAGCATGTCCTTCTTGGAGGAGTTTGGCATGTACACGGGCCATTGTGATGTCGCGGCAGCAGACTGAGCTATGCTTGGGTCGCGGCTACTTGTGGGCGGTGCTGGGCCACTTGGCTGCTGTGATGCGGACTGCCATGCAGCTGACGTCTTAGTTGCGATGTTGCCACGCTCTGAAGGCCTTCCACTAGATGATGAAGGTGTGGTGGTGAAGGTGTCCTGGCCTTGCGCACTGCTTTGCTGAGGTGCAGGTCATTGGACATCAGAGCAGCTTCATCAAGGGCAGCATGCATTAGCTAAAGATGGAAACTGCAAACATGGTTCAAGTGACCCGACACCAACGAGTAATTTGGTGCACACATATACGGGGACCAGCAGTGTGTCGTACAGAACAAACTGCACAGCTCTGACCTGTCACATACTCAACATCAGATGAATCCTGCAGACAGTATGGTGACCTTCAGAAATCGAACTCGGTTGCTGGTTCTCTGCTTGGTGTTTAGGCTGAATTATTCAGGGAGCCTTTCAGCCTGGAAGATACATTAGTTCCACAGACCATAGCCCCTTCTGTTGCAGCAGTGGTGGCATATGCTTACCTTCAGTATGCGTATGGAGAGTCTCATGTCCCACTGCATAAGTGCACGCTGAGCTCATTGCCTGTGCTTTCCTTTTCCGGACTCTGGCTCTGTACCGAGCATGCTGATCTGAGCTGGATCTAGCAGCATCTTGCAAGGTCTTGTACACCTTCATGTACATCTGACAGCTGTAGAAAGACAATTGAAGGCATCATGGCATATGTTACATACACCATCAAAGATGATCTTTTGAGGCTGTGCCGCACAGGTGCAACAAAGATACTCAAGCTGTGTCTGAAGCACTACACACTTCGTTGCAGCTTCCACGCTGCTGCGACAATATCTATGGTTCTGCAGTTACACGCTTATCAGCACTCTACCTGTTGCTGCTGAGTGAGCTACATTCTACTTGGGCAACCAGTCAACCATACCTGCCTCTTTCATCATGGCACCGTATGCAGTACGCAAACTGCGTATCGTTCATGTATATGTATTGTAGTCTCTTCTTGAGCTGGCTCTTATCGTGTGGAAGCCCCAGCTCATCCAGCTGCTCTGCTGAAAGCTCGACAAATACGCAGGAGCCCAACCATCCGGCAATTGGCTGCCGTACTGCATGTGCTGCCGTAACCAAGCTGTATCGACTGGAGGTAGATGCCGATGTCGCAGCGCGTGCTCTGCAAGTTGACCCCTCGAAGGGTCCGTCCAAGAATGCTGTCTTGAGCGCTGTACTACCACAGTGCAAAGTGCTTTGTTGAGGACTGCTGAACTACACACTGTTGTCACACATCGACAGTGCAGTGGGCCTCCAGGAAAGAAGTCTGCGAGTGACTTTGACCCAACGTGGGTACTTTGCACCGACAAATCAAGCCCTGGTGTCTCATTGTTGGCGTTTGCTGTCATGAAGTGCACTTTGACTGTCCCAGCAGCGCTGAGTTCGGTATGTCTGTCTGTTTGCAATCAACTCTGCGGTCATCGAATTGGCACAACCATGAGCCAGCGCTCAGAACCACGAAAGCAATTGACACAACAGTCTGAGCTGTAGGTGATTCCCAGTTCAACTTAGTTGGGATGTTGGGGACACACTGCTGGTCCTGCAATGCAGAGGTGCTGCAAACATGTACGCGCTGGCTTTGGTAGCTGGATACTGGTACTGGCATCCTTGCTCGGCCGTAGGGCTGAACATCTGTGCACAGTCGACTGTATGTAGGCTTCAGGCTCACGACATACCCCTGCTAACCGCACGTACGTCCACAGTGCAGTCTGTTGCATCAACACCCCTACTAAGCTGATGCCCTGATCTGAGCTCACAGACGACTGTTGTTGAGCCTAGTGCAGATCTATCACTTTGAGAGCCGCAAATCTGGTACAGAGCAGCATCTATATAATAGGCATGACCCCAAGACAATGCTAGAGTGGTCACAGCAGCACTTACCCTGCGTGCGTGCCAGTAGTGAGTGGCCCTTGTATGCTGAGAAAATCTAGGTATGCTTTGTTGATCATCTGCAGGTAATTCATCCTTCAAAACTTTGTTGCTGTATGATGCATACGATGCGGATTGCTTCCAATGTGCAGGTCTCCATGTGGACAGCAACTGTGCCTTCAGACTTCTGACCTTGACTATGGCACTGAGGCCATCTGTACAACAGATGATGATGATGTTTCAACCGATGGAAGTGGCTCAGCAGCGGCAGCAGCATGCACATGGTCATGACCGATATGTACCAGACTTGGCTCACGACCCATTCCAGTACCGTGGCAAGCTGCAAGTGCAAAGGTGGCAGTACCAACAGCAACAGCTGATCATCAGCCCAGCGGTACCAGCAGCCTAGCGGTACCAGCACAGGCACCAGCAGCGGTCTACAGACCACAACTCCACGCCAGCAACAGCAGTCAGACTGAACAATCTACATAAAGGTGTCTCTGGTCTTGCATCTTACAGTCATGCCTGGGCTGACGACAAGAAGATGAGTGTCAGAAACTACCAGCGCCACCACCAACACCAATCTGGATGGACATCAGACCCCATCACAGGCAGAGGCAGAAGCAGAAGCACTCATCAACTCCAGCAACAAGTACAGCTGAGCATATGCTCGGAGTAACAAACCCCACTAGCAGAGGCAGCAGTAGCAGTGGAAAGTGATTACACCACAGTATCGATCGCTTCGAGCTGTCTGTGCACAGCGTCAGGCTAGCTCGTCAGTCCTTAGCCATGAGCAGATACAAAGTGGAGCTGCTGCAGTACTTTCTGAAGAACTTTCAAGGTATGTTGTTATGCAGCATGCAATGCCGCACCGTGTTATTAAGGTCTGTCGTACTATTTGTACACACTACTCTGTACTGCTACTCATGCCATGTGCTGTACATGACGCACCTCATGCTTCAGTTGTCATCACTGCACACCTGGCCCACCAGTTTGCCACAGGAAATGCCACCATGAGTTCAAACAACAGCCTCCGAGGTCAGCACTGCCAGTGGTGGTAACCAAGATGTTGCTGTGGCTGTACTGGGCCAGGTCAGCTTCATGGACGACTCTTTGTCACAAACACTTCAGTTGGGTTGATCAGCAGTAGTTTGATATCGGCCAAAACCCCAGTGGATGCATCCATATGTTGTAATCTGTGACTGCAGGTGTCCTTTGTTCAGGTTATGCCAGCGGCATCAATCAGCAATCGTTGCAGCAGTGATTGTCGATCATCTCTGATCACTGTCAAGTGCATTGTAACAGAACAGTCTGTTCGTGTCACTGATGGCTGCTGCTGGAACCCCATGGAGCAATTTGGCGACGCTGCAGCTGCGTGTGGGGATGATGACAGTGCAAGCAATCACGACAACAGATCTGCATTGAAAGCATCGTCTGCAGCAAGCAGAGGATAGCACTGCCGAGGCCAAGGTAGCAGCAGAAGGTGCAGCAGCAGCAGCAGCAGCAGCAGCAGCCCCAGACGCAGGGGCCTTGGGACTCCAAACACATCAAGCCTTTCAGCCGAGCTGACATTAAGGTGGAATGGCTGCCTGTTGGTTATTCTGCAGTTGTGCAATAGCCAACAATCACAGCAGCTGCAGCAGCAGCTGGTATCAGGGTAGTCTTACTGGGACAGCGATTGCAGCTTATGGTAGAAGAAGCCAGCTTCTTCTTTGCAAGGGTAGCAGGAAGGCCTTGTGCGACCCAGTTGAGTGCTGCAATAAGTAACTTGCAACAGCACTTGGGTCAAATTGACATGTGCGACATGCTACTGCTGCTGGGCGGCCCAGAGAGTCACTTGGTCAGTGGTGCTGTGTTGTCTGACAGCACACGTTACATGGTGTGAGCTGCAGAATAAAATCAAGTCTATGGGCTCAGCATCTTCAGAGCAGAATTCTGAGTGCAGAGCTTAAGACAGTTGTCAGATGGCATTCATATGATGCCAAGCTTCAGCTGCTTCAGGGTGTCCCGGCTGGCTCAGCGATGATAGCGCCGCCAGTATATACTGGCAGTGTATTGAGTCTTTGATATCAAACCACGTACTAAATTGATTTTCTCAAGAGCAAAGGAGGGGGTATAGCTTGTGTGTGTCTTGTTGTAATCTTACTTGAGGTGCCATGTGACACCGTGTGAGACACCATCGGCACCATGACTTGCACCATTGTGGTTGAAGGAGGTGATTAGCATTGTAAGCTCAGCCGATGCAGCAGAGGCTCAGGTGGATGTGTCGTGTGAGACTGGCACCTCAGTGACCGTGGTTTGAAGGCCTGGTTTGAGTTACTGTGATAGTTGATCTCAACCGATTGGAAGGTTGAGATATGCATATGCAGCCCAGCGTGTACCCAACTACTTTGCCCCACACAGGCTGTGTGGTGTATTTCTAGCCGGTTGACACAGATCTGTTATTCTAGATTGCCCTGATTGGCGGTTCAAGTGCATGATTTGCGGCTGTGCTGTTTGTTTGCATGTTGATTATGTCTTCAAACACCCCGCAAAACTCCTCTCAGTAATGGACCCTGTGCCCTGTTGTGTCGCACAGCAGTGTGCGCGTTGCATGCACTGTTGTTGAATTGAGGCAAGCATCGTGTATTGAGAATAACCTTCTGAAAGCCGAAATTTGCGGTGGCCTTGAGGTGCCCCTAGGTCAAAGCCTTGAAGGTCAAACAACTCCTTTGTGTGACACCCTTCACACACTGGAGGCTATCAAACTTAGGTGATCAAGGTAACAGCTGTCACACTGAAAGATATTCATGGTCAGCATATTGGTTCAGAGCTGGAGCAGTCAACTACAGGTGCTGGATACAACCTGCATCCTCACCTGCGTCTTGCAGTTTTGCAGTGCCTGCAGAGTTCTGTGCTCATTAATTTTGCTATTGTTGGACTCTGCTACCAGCACTGTCTCTACGAACAGCAACAGGAGATACACTTCCCTGACCGGGGCCAGAGCATTAAACACGTGTGTTGACTTTCTTGAAGCCTGCGGCAAGATACGCACATGTCGAGCACACATGTGGCAGGATACAAATACTGTGCGTGCAAGCGGCACACAGCGGAATTTGAATCGGGTTCAGAAGGGGACGACGTTCTGCTATATGAAGGACCTGCAGAGCGCTTTCTATTGGTAAACCAAAGCTTTTTCCTCCAGTTGACTCACTCAACTTAACTTCGGAGCCACTTACATTCGCACCTCCGGTGGTCAACGTCAATCAGCTCGGAGCTTCTGTGTGTCTGTGTTCTGTTCTCCCATATGCGATTTGTATTGTGCAGTGTATCTGGCATTAGCTGTTGTCCTGACAGCTTGCTAGTTTGTTGCAATGTCCATAGACACCCTGACCACACCCGAATCTCAGCCTGTCTGTGAAACCATCAGCTCCTAAACTCTCCCAACAATAGAATCATAGGAGTATATAACATATCATGCCCCGGCCTGGAGGCATTCCGTATACTGGGTTGCAGGTGAACTGCACCAACTGTCGTGCTGCAGAATGCTTATGCCGTAGTGGCAGAACCGGATCCACTCGCTGCAGTTGTGTGTCATATCATTCCTACAAACACTTCGACAAGATACGCAGCCTGCCAGCGCCTGTAGTCTTGCAGCCAGCACAATGGTCCACTGTAGCAAGGATACCACATACAGCTAGTGTGTTTGGGGTACCCTCACTCTCTTGCTATTGCTGCATACAGGCAGTGCTGCATCACCTGGGCCGACAAGATTATGCCAGCCTGCGTCAAGTCAGCCGCTCAACCTGCGAGGATATAACGAGGCATATTCCGCACATACATGAACCTTACATAAGCCTGCTGCTGTCTCAGAAAACCAGCTCGCGACAAGTGGCCCAGTGGTTCCAGGCTACAAGATGTTTCCAGCATGTGAGCAGCATCCATGTCCTGATTGAAGGCCACGTACCAACAGAACTATTTGAGCAAGCAATGGAGCTGCTATCAGAGCGCACGGATGTCACAGAGCTGCACTTACAGGCTTTCATTGCTTTTGACACGACAAAACAGCAGCAGAAGGCTTGCCTGACAACGTTGCAGCCCATCAAGCACCTCTTGCCCAGATTAAAGACACTTGCGCTGAAGGACATTACCATCATCATGCCCTATACATTGCAGCAGCTGATAGCAGCAGCACCAGCAACAGGTTGGCAGCTACAGTGCTTGTTCATCAGCACACCACATTGGTGTCAAACAAGACGAATCCACTTGACAGAGTTCTCGTCCACCCTGCACAACCTGACGAGAGCATTTCCAAATCTGAGACAACTTCACCTACAAGTCCCTGAAGTGGACAGTGGCAGTATAGTAGTTCGAAAAGAAGCTTATGACGGCACAGCAGCAGCAGTCAACTTGGCTGTGATCCCAACAGCGGACGCATATGAAGACCGTCTGGGGAGATACCCATGCACCAGCCAGCAAGCTGAGGTTGCAAAGGTTGCCCTGACAGCAGCAATTGCCAATGCAGTTCTGCAGTTGAAGTTCCTTGAGTCATTGACGATCTGTGACATGCCAGATATCTGGATACTAAGCTCAAATGAGGAAAATCCCACTGCACTTACCATGGCAGCAGAAATGCCTGAGGAGAAAGTAGCATTTGCCAATCTGGTGCTCAATGGTGAACTTTCTTCAGTCAGGGCAGCAGCAGCAGTGTTTGATACATTGGATGACTGTGGTTGCTGGCTGCTGCAGCAGCATATCAACCTGACAAAGCTGAGCATCACCACTGCTGAAACCAACTGGAAAATGTCATGGTGGCAACAGGATGTGCAGCCTAACCCGGCTCTGGGCCAGACTACTACCACCACCATCAACAGCAATGTTGCCATTAATGGCAGTCAGCTTACAGGGGGCGGTACAAGAACAAATCAGGCGGCGGCCACGCCAAACAGAGCCAACATCCAGATGTGTGTTGATGTTGCAAGCTGTGACTTCACTTGCGCACCTGACCTGCAGCACGAGATGATCGCCCCTCATGGCGGTGCCAATCACAACTTGCTGCGCTCTGCTTTCATCCGCGACCTCCGTATGTACAGCTTGCGGCCAGCTCCTTTCCTTTTGTGCAACACTAGCAGCTGCAACTTGGAGCTGCTTTTGGAACATACTGAAAGCCTGGCTGGTCTGTTGGCTGATATGAAGAGCCTCAAGGTGTTGAAGGTAAGATGCGCCATGCAGATCAACTACATCGCAGGATTTGAGGATCAGCACATTGTGCTGATCATGTCAATAGGCTGCATCTATCAAGCTTCAGTACATATGCTCTGCCAGAATGTTTGTCCTATCAACAGATGCAGTGTTTTCAAGGCGAAGGTCAATGGTAGGAGCTAAGTACCGTCAGCAGCTTGGAGATTCTGTATACAGTCAACTGTTTCTGGCACAATTTTGTGCCTTAATTTGCTTTTGCTGCTTATTCCAAAATATGTCAACTGTTCATGTCACATATTGATGGGCTGCTTGACAAGCTCTATGCTTGCATTTTGCTTGCAGGTGTCTTTGTGCAAAGATTATTCTGCAAAAACAGTACATCTGCTGCCTGTAATTGAAGCAGCCGCAGCAGTGAATGGCCTTGAATCATTGACAGTAGTTGCTAGCAACAGTAATGTCATCATGAACAACAACCTTCTAGCACCATTGACGGCTGCTTTTGGTGGCCCTGGCAACAAGTTGACGTCTCTGCAGCTACATGCAAGAAGGTTGACAGCAGAAGCACCAGCCACAGCAGTCTTCGCCTCGGAGACAATACCAGCAGCCAGCGATGCAAAGAGTGAGACAGAAACAGGGGCAGCTGCAGCAGCAATAGCAGAAATAGATTCGGCCAGTTGGTACTGTGCACTGCTGCACTTGCACAAACTGCAGGAGTTGCACCTTTCTCAGAAGTCTGCTCACTTCTTGCTGGATCTTCCCACAACATATCTGCCAGCCAGCCTACAAGTGCTGTGTGGTGATCAGCTCAACATATGCAGCAATGATGCTGCTACACTAGTTGGTAGCAAGAAATCAGGCACAGCAACCAACCAATTTCACACTGAAACGTCCTATTGCCCACACCTGGGGGTGTTGAGACTACGCAACAGTCAGTTAAGCAGCCCCAGCAGCATTGCAAGCCAACAGCTCCATCATCTTGAAATGGTTAACTGCAGGTGGTCTGGGGGCTGGGCAGCAGCAGCAGCGGCTTGGCCTAATGTCAGGGAGTTGGTGTGGATGTATGACAGGTATATGGATGGTAGATATACCAAGCTGGTGCCCAGCTTCCCAGAGATAGCTGCTGGCGACTTGTGTCGTGACGAACGCAAGGAAACTTTCCTGGAACTTGTCCAAGCAAAGATACTGTTGAATAAGCTGACTTCCAATAAGGTTCCTGCCGACGAAGTGATGCCATTGACACCATATGTCAAGGAGATCTGTGCTGGCTTCAAGCATATCAGGTGCTTAGGGCTCAGATCTCTACCCTGGATGTCTATTGGTCTTTTGCAACACATTGCGCAGGAGTTGAAGGGTATCAAGCATGTCAGGTTCGAGCTGAAGTCTTGCTTGTATCGCACTGTTTTGAAAGCACATGCTTTCCCTGCGCATATTGCAAGGTGCATCAATGAAGTTCTGGAAAGGCCCCAGTTTGTAGATTACAATGTCGTCTACGGTTGTGCATGTCGCTACTGTGTTGCTGACAGTGAGGACTATCGGCAATTTCTGCATGACCCCAATATGATGCTAGAGTGGTGGCAGCAGCACTTGCCTGGCGTGTGTGCTGGTATTGACTGGCCCTTGTGTGCTGAGAAGGTTTAGGCATGCTTTGATAATGTCAGGTCGACATTGTAGGGCTCACAAAATCTCATGATTTTTTTGACCGTTTGTTGCCATGTTATGCCAACTATGGATTTGAGAATCAAGTATGCAAGTCTCAGTCTGGACAAGGAATGCTCAACAGGTGTGCTTGACGCCTCACCCGGAGATGCTGACCAGAGGATGATGATCAGGTCTGCTCTGACTTGGAGCTGACGTATTGCAGTGACACAGCAGTGGCCAAGCTCAGCAACTCTATAGGCTGTGTTGGAGCCTGCTGCCATTGGTGTGGCAAGCGTTGCCCCATCCGTTATTATAGAAGGCTATGGGGCCCGAGGGCAGCGCCATCATGGTGATGATCACCAACAAGGACTCCAAGCCATTCAAGCAATGTCATTGGCTGCAACCAAGCTTTCTCTGCACTTGTAGAACATATTGAAGCTGAAAGACATGCTGTTGCTCAGCCTCAGCTGGCAACCGCTACGGATGCTATGTGGGCTTGACTACCGTAGTCAATGCGGCATTGATGAATAGTGCTAACTAGCGATATGCACTGCTGCTGCCGTGTTGCAAAGCCAAAAGGCACCATCAGTGCGCAAAGGAGACCGCTTTGTGAAGAATATGCTGCTTACTGCAACGAAGCACTACCCGTGCATGGAACTGGGTGTTTCGACCCCAGCAACTGCAACCTCCAGGCTTGTTGAGAAGTTTCAGGACATCAGAGGCAGGGAGAGCCGCACTGTTCAACAGTATGAACTATGAAATGTCACACTTCAAACCCGAGTCAAAGGTACATCAAAGAGACTCAATGCATCTAGTCGTGGCTTCCTTCTGCCTCTGCACCATCGCAGCTGTGGACGAGGATTTCAAAACAAGCGGACATCATCATGTGACATGTTGTCCAACTGGGCTGGTAGCTCCTTGCAGACACCATGGAAATAGCAAAAGTTGTCAGAACATGCTGTTGTAAGCCCATAAGGTACGGCAGTTCGACAGCAGAAGGCATCTCACTACTGCAAAGATGCCAGCGCGCGGTCTGCTTCGTGGAGAACTATGATTGCTTTCTTGTTGTGTGAGTGCGCTTGTTGAGCCTGTTAACAACAACAGTGGTAGTTCAGCTGGTGACGCGGCCCCAGGATGGCCTCCTGCTTGCTCCAAGACACTCCTACTGTCGGTCTGCAGGTGTGAGCCGTTGCAGCTGCCGTGCATCATCATCCGTCTGAAGTACAAGTGACGAGTTGATGTCATCAAGTTGCAGTAAAACGTGAGAATGTTGCCATGCAGGCTCAATGAGCCCCAGGAAGAACCACTGTGGGCAGACACGTGTATTCAGTGCACTCTCTGCTGTCTGACAGAGATGACAAGGATCATGTACTGCTTCTGGATCATGTGCTGCCTCTGTGTGCTGTGCTCATACAGGTGATTATACACCACCTGTCCACGCAAGATTACGCCAGCATGCGTGTAGTCAGCCACTCAGTAAGCAGACGAACCACACAGCATGTCCCTTACATCACCCTACGGTTGTCCGACAGCAGCAGCGCACAGCAGCTTGACATGTGGTACCAGATCACGCGTATATTCCAGCATGTAAGCAGCGTCCACATACACGTGGCTGGCAGGATTCCAGCTGAGGTCTTTGAGCAGGCGATGCAGCTTCTGTCAGAACGCCCTGCTATCACAGAGCTGCAGCTCCAGGCAGTTGCTGGATCAAAGGCCATGATCCCAACCCTGCAGCCAGTTAAGCACCTGTTACCGAGGCTGAAGACCTTTGTGCTGGATGGTATCGCAGTCAATCTGCCCCTTGAGCTACAGAAACTAGCAGAGGCAGCACCAGCAAGTGGTTGGCAGCTGCAGTCGTTGGGGATAGCTATGCTGAGTTGGTATGGGGCCACAGTCCTTCACTGGACAGAGGTACATCCCACGCTGCAACATCTGACCACAGCATTTCCAGCTTTGAAGCAGTTGGACCTAAAGATACCAGAGGTGGAGTGCGGCACTATTGCTTCAGACCATAGTCTGCACAGAACATGTCGAAGATACAAACCTCTAAAGTTTGACTCGCAAGCTGACCTTGCAAGGGTGGCAGTGTCAGCTGCAGTTGCTGATGCAGTGCTGCAGCTCAAGGACCTAGAGGAGCTGCGTCTTGCTGAGGTGCCAGATATCTGGGGCACAGAGTCAGCATATGATGCTGCCAGCCTTGGAGAGGAGCCTGCACCATCTGCAGTGACAGCAGCGTCAACGACCGATCCCGAAGCAGCGGCCTTTGCAGATGTGACGCTCCAAGGTTGTTCATTGCCATCTGTGACAGCAGCAGCGGAAGTCTTTGGTACCATGGATCATTATGGTTGCTGGCTGCTGCAGCAGCACCACACCCTGAGGCGGCTCAGCATCACTAATGATGAGACAAATTGGGAAATGTCATGGTGGCAGCAGCAGAAGCAGCACAGCAGTGCTACTCAGGCTAGTAACACTGCCTCTGTTTCCAACATCAGCACAGAGACTCTTGCACAGTGTAGCACTAGGCCAGGAGCAGCAGCAGCTCCAGCAGCACCTGCTGATTCTGACATACAGATGTCTGTTGCTCTTGCATCGTACAACTACGCTTGGGCTTATGGCCAGAGGCGAGGTATTATGTCAAAACCTAGCTCCAAAGGCAGCAGTATCAGAAGCCTCTTGAGGGGCAATAGCAGTAATTACAGCAGACAGCATTGAGTCGCTGCGATGCAGCTTTGTCAGCAGGGTGTCCCTGTACAGCTTCAGACCAGCTTCCTTCCTGTTGTGCCACATCAGCAGCTGCCGCCTGAAGCTACATCAGGATGACATTGGCAGCCTGGCAGGACTACTGGGTGACATGAAGGGCTTGAAGAAGTTTGAGGTGGGTATTCCTGCCACTTTGGTGAGGCACCAGACAATAATTAGTGACATGAGTATTAAACACATGTGCCTGCTTCTGGAGTTGCTGTCGTACCACCCCTGCACACCATGTCATCATGTGTGACATGCTCACAACAGCTTGCCTGGTGAGGTGTGCATTACGGGGGATCCACAATGACCGTGACAGCTGCCCAACGTGGCATACAGATAGGTCAAGACTGACAGCCGTGAATACCAACGCACACTAGGTGCTGTTACTATATGTACAACCCATAACAATGCGCCATATTGTTATTTGCTTTTGGTCTGCAGGTCTCTGTGTCCCAAGCTGATTGCCAGGAGCCACTACCACTGGCAGCAGTCATCTCAGCAGCAGCAGCGGTGCAGAAACTTGAGGTCCTGACAGTAGAAGCCAGTCACTGTAACGTTCTTCTCACAGACAACCTGTTTGTACCACTAACAGCTGGTGCTGGAGGACCTGGCAGCAGGTTGAAGGTGCTGCAGCTGCGCGCCAGCACCATGACTGTTCAGACACCTTCATCAGACGCAGGAGCGCATCAGCAACCTGCCGCACAGGCGCATCAGCTGCCTGCTAGGTTTGCTGCCTTGTCCATACAACCGCAAGCAGCAACGCTGGACCTAGCAGCAGCAGAAGCAGCAGAACCATCTGACAGTAGGACTGATCAGGACAAGGCTGACCAAGGTAGTCGCAAGGATGTGTCTCACAGGTCAGCTGTTTCTGCGATGAAAGCCCTGCTTGCTGAGGCTGACAGCAGGAAGGGGCAGCAGGTTGACCAGGTTACTGGCCGTACCTACAGCTCTTCAGCTGCAGCTCAAACAGCAGCAGTGTCACCAGCAACAGCACTGCGTGAGGGATCCAGTTGGCATTGTGCATTGCGGGACTTGACCAAATTGCAGGCCTTGCAGATAACTCAGAGATCTGGTGACAGTTTGTTACAATTCCCAGCACAGAGCCTGCCAGCCAACCTGGAAGCATTCAGCTGTCAGGCTGTTGATCGTCGACACTGCTGATGCTACCAGCAGTGGTACCCGCCTACAACTCAAGGAGTTGAGGTTACATAATTGTAAGATAAGCAGCCCAAGCATCCTTGCAAGCAATCAGCTGCAGCAGCTCACAGTGACCAGCAGTAGCTGGTCAGGGGGCTGGGCAGCAGCAACAGCAGCGTGGCCCAATGTGAGGCAGCTTGAGTGGTTGTTTGATAGGGTCTTTGACAGCAGATACAGCAGACGGCTCCCTCTTGTGAGCAACTC
>JARWLF010000170.1:0-26109 GCA_029853055.1 Scenedesmus sp. KT-U | reverse complement strand
TGTCCGAGACGCGCCGTTGTCCTGTTTTGCCCGCAAAGGGTGTCTTGCCATGACCAGCCTCGTCCGCCTGCGCGAGCAGGGCAATCTCCTCGTCGAGCGCCTCCTGTCGGCGCGGGCCGCCGTCGAGGCGATCCGATCGCAGGAGCTCGTCGTCGCACCCGAAATGGCGGCCATCCACGCCGAGATCCACGGCGACGTCGACGAGCCGGAATTCTACACCTACGAGGCACTGCGCGCCGGCGACGCGCTGCCCTTGTTCGGTAAGACGGCTCTGCAGATCCTGCACGGTAGGCGTGACGGACATTATCCGATCGCGGACGCGTTCGCCTCGCTCACGACCCTCGTCTGTGTGGATCTCCCCCTCGAGACCGACCCTTACGAGCCCGATCTGACGCTCCTGTCGGATCGCGAGCGCCTGTCCGTCCTCGAATACCACGCCGATCGCATCGTGACGCTGTTCAACCGCTTGCGCCTGTGTCACGTCAGGCTGGAGACGATCCTCGCCGTCCACGCGCCTCTGCCGGCCCATCTCGTCGACCGTTGCATCGGCCTGTTCGGCGCCCCCGATTGGCCGACCAATTTCCGCTACCGCCCCGAGCATTTCTTCGATCCCAAGAAGCCTTATGCGGGACGCAACGGACACGGTTCCTTCCTGCCGATCTGGAGCCGGGACTATCTCGCTCCCCTGATCGGCGAGGTGCGTGCCGTCGAGATCGAAGCCGCTTTCGGGATCGCGCGCGCCTATTTGCGTCCGCGCCCGAGCGAGCCCGAAATCGAGACCGCGGGAACCCCGCTCGGCTATGCGCCCGCGATGCCGTCGATCCCGGAGATCGACGCCCTTCCCCCGACGCAGAAGCCGCCGAGCGCGCGGTCGCTCGGGGAGCATTTGGGTGACCACCGCTACTGGTATTACGGACGCCGATGACGATTCGAGCCCCCTCCCCTCCGGCGCATGCCGATCTGTGGCGTTACCGCCTGGTGACGTCCAATCCCCACAAGCTCGCGGAATTCCAGCGCTACGGCCTGGCCTGCGGGGTCGAGGCGGGACGCGATCTTCCCGAGATCGCGTCCGATGCCGCGAGCGTCGCCCTCTACAAGGGCCGCGATGCGGGCGCCTTGCGGATCGTCGAGGATTCCTCCCTCGACGTCGAAGGCGCCGGCATCGGTGTGGACGTGCGTTGGCAGCTCGCGCTCCTCCAGACGCTCGTCGGGGCGCGTGCCGTCTGGACGGCTCTGATGGCGGTGAACGACGGCACGCACGTGCATCTCTATCGCGGGGTCACGAAGGGCCGCATCGTCGCGGGCACGATCGGCCCCGACGATTTCGGTTTCGAGCCGATCTTCGTGCCCGACGGAGCGCGCTGCACGCTGTCCGAACTCGCTCGGCAAGGGAAGAAGGATCCCTTCTCGGCACGCTACCGGGCCGTTCGCGCCGTTCTCGCAGGCGAGGCTTGCGAGAGTCGTGCGCTCGACGACCTGCCGGACTGGACGGGCGCCTGGCAGGAGGCGATCTGACCCAGGCGATCTGACCCGGAACGATCCCGCTCGAGACGAGCGACGTCACGCAGCCAGGAGACGACTACGATGTATCAATTGAAGAATCTTCCCAACGTCAATCGGCTCGGCGAGTTGAAGTCGCGGGTCGAGGACCAGAGCGTCGTCATCCACACCGACGACGTTCGTGTCGACAGCGTCTACTTCGGTGATCACATGTTCGACGCCGCCTATGCCGAGTCCCGGACGGGCCCCTACAAGGGCGACGCCGCGCGCATGGACGCCCTGCGCCGCCGCCTCGCGGAAGACATGGCGAGCTGTCTGCGAGAGGGCGCACAGCAGGGCTACCGGTTCGCACAAGCACACATCCGCAACCGTCTCGGCGTGAGGGTTTCTCGATGAACAATCCCGTCTTCAACCTCGACACCATTCCGCATCCTTTCGACACGGACCAGGTCGGCGTCAGGATCGAGATCGACGGAGCGATGATCCGGCTCGTCGAGACGCTCACCAACTCGGTCGTCGCAGCCGTCCATGTCCCCGACGAGCTCACGCGCGACGGCCAGGCATTCCGCGTGTTCTACGGGGAATGTTTGGTCGAGACGATCAGGCTCGCGATCATGCGCGGCTACCGGATCGCTCAATGCGACATCCGTGTCGCGCTCGGCCTGCCCGAATGACGAATGCGAGGCTCGGCGCTGCGATGCGCCCCTCCAGTGACGGATAATGCCCGTGGACAAGCGCTTTCCCCTGACGATGCTCGATCTGCACAATCTCGCCATGGAGCGCGACGGCCCTGCGGGAGATTATCGCAACGCCAGCGCCTGTCGCGCGGACCGCGACGGCGAATACTTCTGGGACAAGTGCCCGCAGATCCGCGACGGCGAGCCCAAGGCGAGCGGGCGCCATTGTCCGCTCGACCGGCCGCCGTTCCGCACCGACGACGACGTCTGATCGGTCCAGAGCGGCTCACGAAAGCCTATATCCGAGGACGGGCGACCCATGTCACGGGAGCACACCTTGCACGATCAGGAAGACCGAGATCGAGACGCGGCTCGGAGCGTGCTCGCGGAAGCGCTTGCGGCTCTCGACGTCGCTGTCGGCACCCTCGTCCATCGCGACGGCCGTGATGCCGCCGACGTCGAGACTCTCTTGAGCGCCCACATCCGCGAGCGCGCGACACGAGCCGTTCGCGAGCGTGAGATCGAGAGGGGTGATCCGAACCTCGCGATCGCCTCGCGCCATGGCGACGGGATCGACGCCATGAGTCTGTGCGCTGAGTTGATCGGTCGCGGCGTCACGAAACTGGAGGCGGAAGCCGCCATCCGGCGCGCCTTGATCCGCAACACGGTCCGCCTGGGACCGAAACTGCGTCTGTTCGCTCAGCCGACCTGAGATCGGCTATTCTCGAGAAAGCGCCTGCGACGGGAGGGGAGATCGACATGCAAGACGACACGAAAACCTCCCTGTCGAGCGGTGGCCTCGTTCCGAGCGAAGAGGTCGGACCCGATCGGCGCATCGACCTCTCGGAGATCCTCGACGACAGGCCTCGACCCGCCGCTCCCGACGCCCTGCGCATCGTAATCGAAGAGGCCAACGAGGACGGGCTCTTCGTGGCGAGTGCGAGTCGCGGCCGTGAACGATTCGGTTTCGGCACGGGTCACGACCCCTATTCCGCTCTCGACGCGCTCGTGCGTGCGGCTCGCGAAGCCGCCGGTCTCGAGAGCGCCCGCAACACGCCTCTGATCGAGGTCGTCGCGCGGCTCGCCCGCAAGGACGTCTGAGCCGCGCGCCGCGCTCGGACCCCTCTCTTTCTTCCTTTTCTCGTGACACCCTCCCGGAACGGTGACGAACGATGCCCTGCGTCTATGCCGCGCGTTTGCGCAATGCCCGTAAGATCGGCTGGAAGATCAAGAAGGTCCTCGCCTCGGGCGGGATCGTCTTCGACGCCGACGGCAATCGGGTGACGTCCTGCAGTTTTCGCGGATTCAAGAACCATGCCGATATCGGTCTGACCATCGACGGCGTGGTTTATCTCGATGCCGATACGAGCCTCGACAACGGCATGCACGACACGATCGAGAGCTTCTCGCGGCTCTTTTCGCGCTTCACCTTCGTCGATTCGAGCGCCGTGCGACCGCTCGTCGAGGTCCGCGGGGTCTGACACCCCGTTCACGAGCGAGGTCTTGCGTGCGAAACCCTGCGGCCTGTCCGCGTGAGCACGTGTTTCCGAAAGGCGAAAAGACATGCCGAAAACGAGCGATCTCCTGCCCCACGAAACGCGTCTCCACGAGCGTATGACGCGGCTCGGTCTCGACGGCGCCGCTCTCTACACGCTCGCCTTCCATCTCGGCATTTTCGTGAGCGCCGAAATCCGCCACAACAGCCTCGCCTTGGGCGAGGATTTCGTCGAGGAGGTCGCGCGGATCATGGATCCGGAGGCCTTCGGGAGCGAGGACGCGCGCCTGTGCGAGGAGGCGCGGGCTCGCGTGCGGCGCCTGTGCCGGCATTTCGAGGAGCGCGACATCGCCCTCGTGCGCATGCGCGACGACGCCGATCGAACGAAAGGATGACTTTTATGGCGAGAACCAACGATCCCGACGATTTCGCCTACCGCGTCCGCTTCGCCGCCGCCGTGATCGCGGCCGGGCGCACCCCGACGCGCAATTTCGACAATTGCTTCGAGAATTACGACGGCGACGAGGTCGCGGTCGCACTCTGGCGACGGGCGCAGAAGAACCCCAAGATCGCCCGCAACCTCTACACCTATCTCGGCCGCGAGAGCGTCGAGGCGGCAGTCGATCGGCTCGCGGGCGTGCGCGATCTCGCCGCCCATGCGGCCCAGACGCGCGTACGCAAGCGCGCCGAGTTCGAGGCCTTCATGCGCGAGCGCGACGCGTCGTGACGGCGCTCGCTCGCCGAGAACCGCAGGCCGGCCCGACGACGCGCGCGCGGGCACAGCGGAATGGACCTCCTCGAAGCGTTCGCGCCGCGCTCGAGCCGCTCGCCGAGGCGGTGACGCGCAGCCATGCCGGCGATCCGCGCGGCCTGTGCGCGATCGTCGCCCTCGTCGGCGCGCAGACGATCGGCGGCTCCTTCGTGATGGGTCGCTACCGACACGATCCGCGCGATGGCGATCACGCCTGGATCGAACACGACGGCTTCCTGTTCGACCCGACCGCCGCGCAATATCCCGGGCTTGCGACCCTCGTCGTGCGCCCGATCGGGGATCCGGATTACGTGGTCGAATACCGCGGCGAGGCTGCATTGCGGGTTCTCGTCCGACATTGGCCACGTCGACAGAAGCCGACGCGCGCCAATCTGACCCGGCTCGCTTCTCGTGTCGCGCCACACGTCGTGATCGACGTCGAGGCCGTTCTCGCTGCCCTGCCCGCACACGCCCGTCGCGATCTCTCACGTGCCGCCCGAGCAGAACGGAGCCGCCATGTCGAGCGCCATTGACCCGACGGAAGTCCCGATCTCCCGGCGCCTGTCCCAGACCCTGATCGGGCTCTCCGGCGGAATGGCCGCGCTCGCGCTCGCGGCGACCACGCTCGGACCGCTCGACGCGGCCATCGCGCAGCGCGCCGAAATCATCCGCTTCTCGCAAGCGACCTGGCTGGCGCTGCCCGTCGCTGCGGCGGGACTCGTTCTCGCCTTCGCCGGGCTCTCCGGCTGGACGTCGGAGAACGACCGTCTGCGACGAGGGGTCGAGATCGGTGTCGCCTGCGTTCTCGTCTGCGCGCTTCTCGCTGCCCTCGTGTTTCCCCCGCGCCTGACGGCGGCGAGACTCGAATCGTACGGCTACTTGGCCTGCGACGCCACGGCGCCGTCGCTCGGTCCACCTGTTCTGACGCTCTCTCGGGTCGGATGCGACGGCGTCGATGCGACGCCGTCGCATCCGTGACATCTGGCGCGCGACGGCTCGATCGGCGACAAGATCGTGATCGCGGGCATCCGTGTCCGCCGGCAGTGCACGCTGCGAATGGTCGGCGTCGCTCGCGGCGACCAGTCTTGACGGGGACGCGGTAGCGAGGCAGTCTGCGTCTCGCCTCGATCGACCGGCGACAGCGCGTTCCAGTAGACCCTGTTCGAACCCACGACGGAGGCGACGACGATCGCCGGCGCGATCGAGACGTGGGGGACCGTCTATGCGGACAGGTGTGGTATCGGTACTCTTGTTCTTCTTCGCGACGGGGTTCGTGAGCCGCGTCGAGGCTACGGTCGCGGACGTCTTCCTCGGTCCCCTCGGGCGCGACACGATCTCGCTCATGCCCGAGGCGACGATCCATCGTGTGAACAAGAGCAAGCGACGAGACCCGCGCGAAGTCTGTTCCGCATTCGCCGCAAACCCCGACCACGATCATCGCATTCCGAACCTGCACGACACGATGAAAGCCACCGGAATGGTGGTTTGCCGGAACGATCGCGTCTTCAATCATTTCTCGGCCAATCTGATCTCCGCCGACGTCCTGGTGAGTACCGCGCACGGGATCAAGGGAATCGAGCGCAACGGTCGCTGCGAGATCGATCCGTCTCTAGTCTGCGTCTTTCGGTATCGCTACCATATCGACTCCCTGGGTGTCTCGTGGTTCGACGAACACCGCATCGACCTCGCTCGCTCCGAACTCGGCGGCCACAATCTCTGCACCGATGATGTGACGCCGGGCGATTGGGCGGTTCTGCATTTGGAAGAGCCCGTCATCGATGCGATGACCTATCGGCTGCCCGCGCCGGGCCAAGCTCACGATGCGCTCGGACGGGCCTTGTTGAACGTCGCGGCCAATCAGGAAGATCGGAAGAGTCAAGAAGAGTGTTTTGCGCAATATTGCACATACACCTTCGTTCACACGATCTCGTCGGAGATCTACATCCCGCGCCACGACTGCATGACCGCGCGGGGCGCCTCCGGTGGCGCGGTCTTGAAGATCGACGACGACGAGATTCCGACGCTCATCGGGGTCAACAGGATGGGTCCGAACGATCTGGACCGAACGAGTGTCTTCATGGCCTTGGACGGCGACTTCTTGCGGGCCGCTCGTCGAGCAATCGACTAAGTAGCCAAAACCAAAAGCTTACTTAACAAGTCGGCGTTTGGCGCCGCTTCTCATAAGCTCGAATTGCGAGGTCCTGTCGTGCGGCGAGATGTCTCGGGACGCACACACCGTCCTCATTGCCTCGCCGTGGTCTCGGATCGAACGACGAACACGGGTATCGGTCGCGAAGGACCCTCCCCGGAGGCTTCGACCAGACGCGCCGCCTGTGCCCGCTTTTCTTCCGTCTCTCTCGTCTCCTCCTCGAGGCGCATTGTCTCGACGGCCTTGGCATAGAGGCGCGGCACGATCTCGGTGCGGTCGAGATGATCCCGAGCGCGACGGAGCGCGAAACGCCAGACGAGGCCGAGCCAGGCCATGCCGAAGCCTGCCGACAGAGCGATCATGCCGGGATCGAGGTCCGAGAGGACGATCGCCATTGCCAGTCCGACATTCGGGGCGAGACAGCCGAGCCAGAACACGCGCGCAGGGCCGATCGGCAAATCGAGAGCCCTGCGAAGTGCTTCCTGATGCGTCCTGATTTCGCGCGCCAAAACCTGGACTCCATAGGCGTAGAAAAGGAGACCGAGCAGAAGGCCTCCCGTCGGCGGCAGGAATCCGAGCCACACGGCGGCGGCGACGATCGGGCACGACAGGAAGGCGCCGGCGCTCTTCTCGATCGGTCTCAGGCCGACCCTATCGGGATCGATCGCCTGCACGCGATCGGCGACCGACAACCAGACGGCGCGCTCGCGTGCATAGACGTGGTAGGGCATGCCCTCGGGTCTGTCGTTTTCGTCGAGCGCGTCCCAGACGTCCGCGCTCGAGAGACTGCGGCTTGCAAAGAGCCTCTCGCGACCTGGAATGACCGACACGTCGAGAACGTCTCCGGCCGTGTCGTCGGTCGTGTCCGTCGTCATCGTCGTCATTTCAGCTCCCGAAATCATTCTCGGCTTTATGTGGCATCGACAACGCCGTTTTACCAGTGCGCTGCGACAATCGGTTGGACGAGTTCTTCATCTTCGAAGTCGACGAGGGCACGACTACGAGGAGCGATTTCTGCGCCGGCAAGGCCCGCCGCCAGTTCTGGCCTCGAAGCGAATGTCGGTACGTGATGCCGAGTGCCGGGGAGCCTGTCGTCGCACGAATACCTCGCAGTAAGACGACGACATCTCGTTGACCCGTGTCGCCGGGTCTCGATCGGACGCCTGTCCGAGACCCAACGACACAGGAGATGTCATGACCCTCATCGAAGCGGCCGTCCTCTACTTCCTGTCCTTCGTCGTCCTCGAGACGCGCCATCCGGTCGGGGACGTGGATCTCTCCCACGAATTGATGGTGATGTCGGAGCAGCAGATCGAGGCGCTCTACTACGACGGCATGACACACGAGACAGGGCCGGCCGTCGCCATGTTCGAGCCCTATTCGCGCACGCTGTTCGTCTCCGCCGATTTCGACGCGACGCGCGAGCACGATCGGGCTATGCTCCTGCAGGAGGTCGTCCTCCTCGTCGAAGAGAGCCTGATCCTCTCGGGTGCCGCGATCTCGGGCGAGGCGTTCAACGAGGAGCGCAACCGCCTCTTCACTCTGGCGCTCGAGAGGGAGAGCGGCCTGCGTCTTGCCGGCCGCTGACGTCACGAGACGATATCCGTGTTCGGGTGGGCTCGCCGGCCTGGTGCGTGCTATGCAGAACTCGAGAATGGAACCGAGGAGCGTCGCGACCGAACCCTTCCATTTAGCGCGCGGGCAGGCCCTCATGCACCGGTGACGTTGCCGATCGCGACGATCCCTCGCGGCGCCGCCTCGGTCAGAGAGGGCGGACCGAAACCGACGACGAGAGACGACAATGGCGAAGATTCACAAAGTCCTGCTCGAGCGGCCTTATACGCCGAGCGAAGAGATCATCGTGCTCGAGGGACCCACGGGACGCGAGCTCTTCTCGATGGCCAAGCGCGATCCACACCTCTCCTTGCGCTTCTCGCTCGCTTCGGGGCGCATGTTCGTCGCGCCCTCGCGCCTCCTCCACAAGGAGATGATGCGTCTCGTCTTCGAGCTCGGCGTCGTCGTGACCGCGGAGGGCGGGATCACCTGGGACGAGGAGGCGAGCGTCTTCCTCGTGCATTTCAACAATAGCGACGGAATCGGGCCGGCGACGATCGAGCGGGCGTTCTGGCGCGCTTTCGAGCCCTATCGGCCCTTCGGCTGTCAGGTCGAGACCGGCGCGAGCGATGCGGAGGGCTTCGAGCGCCACGAGCGCACCTGGCGTCCGCTTGTGCCCTACATGTCCCAGACGACGCGCCGGCACGACGAGCACCACGCCGAGAGGGTCGCGGCCGTCCACGCCCGCCTCGCGCGCGCTCCGCTCGAGGCGCTCGTGTCCGAGCTCACGGAGAACCCGGCGACGAACTGGTCCGCCATGCTCCTCGACAAGGCCGGCCTCGCGCTCGCGCGCGACGATCTGCGGGTCTGGGTGGACACGAACTGGTCGACGACGCGGATCGCGCGCATCTCCCACGAGACGCGCGACCGCATGCGCGTGGAGATCGGCGAGCGCACCGCCTTCGTCGATCTCGAAACCCACAGCGAGCCCCATCCCCTGTTCCGACGCATGCACGTCGACTGCTTCGAGATCGCCCATCCGAGCGGCACCTGGAGCGACGGCGAACCCCTCGATCCGGTCGATCGGATCCTCGTCGTGAGCGAGCTCGCGATCGTGCGCGCGGCGAGCGGGCGCGATCTCGTTCTGCCCGAGGAGGCGCCGGCGCGCCGCGAAGAAGCCCGTGAGCGGGCCGAACGTGTCGCAGAGGAGATCAGGGATCTGTGGGCGAGGACCCCGCGACGGGAAATCTCGTCGCGGGACGAGCCCGCTCCCTGGTCCCGCTGAGACCGGAACGAGGCGATGCCACCCGTGTGCGGCGCCACGACGTGCCGCGCACGGGTGGATCGGCATGTCGAGGGATGAACGGGGAGTGGCCCAGTGTTCGAGACGACGACGGATCGCCATCGTATCGGCCTCGACGTCGCGCAGCGACGTCTCGTCGTGACGGTTCGTGTCGGGAGCGAGGAGATCGTCCAGATCGACGATCGTTTCGCCACGCTCGCGATCCTGTCGGAGACCATGCGCGACGCGATCGGTTACGCTCCAGCGCGCGCGGTCGTCGAGGCGGCCGATCCGGAGGGTCGTCACCCCGACCTGAGGCGACTCGGCGCCAAAGGCTGACGTCTAAGACGAGAAGATCAACCAGAAGAGAGAGTTCAACCATGTCGCTCATCGACAGGATCAAGTCCGACCTCGACCAGGCCCGCAAGGACCGCAACGGCTTTGCCGTGCGCGTGCTCACGCCCCTGTTCGGCGAGGCGCAGATGGTCGGCAAGAACGCCGACAACCGTGCTCCGAACGACCGCGAGGTCGAGCAGACGGTCAAGAAGTTCATCACGAATCTCACCGATACGCGCCCGCACCTCGTCAAGCGCGGAGACGAGACCGCGCTCGGCGATCTCGACCGCGAGATCGCGCTCCTGCAGGCCTACCAGCCCGCGCAGCTCTCGCAGGAGGAGCTCGCACAGGCGATCGACAGCTTCCTCTCCGACCATCCCGACGCCCGGATGGGCGACGTGATGGCTCACTTGAAGAAGGCGCACGACGGGCGCTACGACGGGCGGGCGGCGAGCGCGCTCGTCAAGGCGCGCCTGGGCTGACGCATTCCGGGTCGACGCGACCCGAACCACGACGATCGCGTCCATCACCGGGCGCGCCATCGTCTCCACTCGCGGGAGGGCATCATGCGCGAAGAGATCACGGGCGATTTCGAGATCCTCTCGGACGGTCGCAGTGTCTGGGTGAATTCGGCGAGCGGCATGTGTGTCGGGCGCTTTCGGCCGGGCGCGATGGACGTGCACCACGATGCGCAGGCGCAGATGGCCGGCGAGCATTGTCTCGACTGCGCCCACGGCGCCGAGGCGACCTGGGCCGCCTTCAAGGCCGCGATGCGCACTCATTACGGCCTCGACATTCCCGACACGCACGCCCCGCTCGGCAGCCTCGATGCCTGAGCGTCTTCGTCAATGAAGGAGTTTCTCATGGTGTTTGCGATCATCCACGGCGGCGGGGAGCAGGAACATGCCGTCTCCTTCGATCCGCGGACGTCGGAAGAGACGCCTCTCGCGATCGACTGGTCTCGCGACGGACACGCCGTTCTCCTCGCGCGCGTGAACGGGACGGTGCTCGCCCACGTCTGGCGCAACGAGCGCGGCGATTGGGAATGGCAGGTGGACGGCACTCTGTGGGTGCGTGGCCGCGACGGTGTCGTCGAGACCGAGGCCGCCGCCAAGGAGGCCGCTGCGGCCGCGATCGCGACCATGTTCGGCACGCTCGCCTGCACGCTCGGCGCGGGAGCGTCGGACTGCGTCGCGCGCCTCGAGACGCTCGCCCGCGCGCATTTCGCGGCGGAGGATGCCGAGATCGAAGGCGAACCGCGCAGCGCCCGGGCACGCCGTGCTTTCTGGGACCTGTCCGACATGGCGCAAGGCCTGCGCGACCGTGATCTCGACACGCGCGGCGCGCGCCTGCGCACGCTCGCTCTCGATTATGTCGCCTGGCGGCTCGAGGACCCCGGTCACGATGCCTGTCTGCGCGCGGGTACGGCCCTGCGCGGGCTCCTCGAAGAGAAGAACTCATGACGAAGGCTCGTGCGAGATCAAAGAAGCCGCGTCTGACCGCGCGCGAATACGCCTGACTCCTCGAGGTCGACGAGGATATCCAGAGGTTCGACTATCGGGGAGACAGTCTCGCTGCCGCGTTCTCCGACACGCACGACGGCAATCTCACCCCCGAAGAAGTGCGCGGCCTCGTGCGCAAGCGTCTTCTCGGGATCGTGCCGTTGTCGGGCGACGACGGTCCCGGAAACGGCCTTCTCGGCGACGAGCGGACGGTCGACCTCACGGCGCGCGCCGTCGACCTGTTCTGGCCGGATCGCAGCACTCGCGTGCGCGCGCACCTCTGATCGTCGACCTCTCGACATTCACTCGGCACTCCTTTGGGGGCTCGACCATGAAAACAAACCAGAAACACTATCTCATCCATCCCGATCTCGCTGCGCTCCTGTTCGACGGTGATCTCGTCGATTACGAGCTCTGGTCGGGGAGACCGCGCGCGATCACGCTCAAGGTCGTCGAGACGCCCGAGCAGCTCGAGCGGCTCGACGCCTATCGGGCAGCCTTCGGCGGCTATGCCGGCTACTTCTCCTACGGGTCCGGCATTCCCGATCATCTCCATCGCTACTTCTATCCGGGAGAGCGGCTCTACGGAGGAGGCGAGCGACTGCCTCCTCCTCACCGCGCGCGCTTCGACTTCGTTCCGCGCGAGGGTACCGCGACGACCGAGACGGTCACGAACGTGCTGCGGATCCGCCCGAGCAAGATCGCGGCTCTGCACGATGGTCGCTCGCAACGCGACTTCGCGCGCTACGTGATGCCGCTCGTCTGTTCGCGCACGGCGCTCGTCGACCTCGATCTCTTCTCCTACAAGCATTGGCAGACGTATTGCAACGGCGCCGTCTCGGCAACCTTCACCTTTACGGTCGCCGGCGCGCCGCTCGTGGCGCATCTCTCGAGTCGTACCGAGAAGTTTTGGCCGATGGGGATCAGCTGGTCCTACGAGAATGTCGGCTCGGAATGCGACTACGAGCGCATCCGTTCGCTCTGTACGCTCACCGTGAGCTATCGCGGACGATCTCTGAGGTACGATGCGGACCACTACAATTACCCGGACATCGAAGCTTGGGTGAGGAAAATCCTCGTTCGTCAGATCGGTGGCTGGCTTCCGTTCGAGCTCGAGATCCCCTGTTTGATGACGCCCTGCGGCATGCTGCATTACACGAGGTTGGATTACCGTCCTCTCATCAGCAAGGAGATCGGAATGAGTGGTGTGGCGATCCTCGATCCAAAGCTCCTCGAGGCGCTCGGGGTCGAGGCACTCGAAGTTCCGGCCTCCATTCTCGAGCATCCTCTGATGGTCCTGCTCGAAAAGGCGGCACAAGGCCTCTCCGCTCAGCGGGAAGACTTTCTCGTGGACACGCTCGCGGAGACCTTCGCCTGACGTCTGTCTGCCGGTGTCGGTCACGTCCGACACCGGCATGCGCCACGCGACCCGGCCTTCGCCTCACATCTCCATCTGCGCCGATCGCATCCGCGACGCGGGCGAGGCGACCGCCGCCTCTCTCGCTCTCGCGGCCGCCCTTGCGACGAGGACGGCTTCCTTGACGGCTGCGCAAGCCACCTGCGGATTCGTCGAGAGCGCGGCCTCGTGCAGAGGCGTCTTGCCGCTCCTGTCGGGCGCCTCGAAATCACCGCCCGCGCGAGCGATCGCGAGGATCGTCTCGCGATCGCCGAACCGCGCCGCATAATGCGCCGCGCGCTTGCCGTCGAGCGGGCTCGGAGCGTCGACGTCCGATTCTCCGCGCGTCTGCGAAGGAACGCTCTTCAGTCCGAGCCCCGCGAGATGCCAGTCGTTCAGGTCTCGCGCGCCGGGAACGACCTCGCGCGCCTGCTTCAGGACTTCTTCCTTGTCGGACTGCGTTCCCTTGACGAGCGTCAGCATGCTCTCACCGTGCTCCAACCAGACGCCGTACGGCTTACGACTATCCACCGACATGGATGATCTCCTTTGACGGAGCGGAAGCGCTCGCATTACATCGATTGTAGGCGAGAATCGACCACTTGCAAGCGCTCGCCTGTCGATCTGCAACTTTCGAATCGAGACAGAAGTTGCAGATCGAGAAATTTCGCATGACGGCTCGATCTCGACCCGACACGACCCCATATCGAACCTGCGAGCGGAGTGACCCCCTCATGACGAAAAAGATCGCCTTCGAAAACGACAGCTCGATCATGCGCGCTCTCTCGAAGACCATCGGACGCGACATCAGCCACGAGATGTGCACGCGCGACGGTCGCGACATGCTGCTGCCGCCCGAGATCGCCGCCTGGGTCGAGGAGACGGGCTCGAGCCTGCGCTACACCTACGACGCCATGATCTTCTCGCGGGTGCTCGTCTTCGACAGCGCCGAGGACGGGCGCGCCTTCAAGGCACGCTGGTTGCCCGAGATCGGGAAGATCCCCTGCTACCATTTCGACGACAATCCGATGCGCAACGCCGATTACGCGCTCGCGGCAAGCGAGCGCGCGCGTGCCGAGAAGAAGCGCGCCGCGCGGGTTCCCGCCGGCTCGGGCCTCGCCGCCAGCGACCCGCTCGCATTCGTCGCCGCCTTCATGAAGCGCAATCCGAGCCTGATGCTCGCCCTGTTCGGCGGCGGCGCGATGAGCAAGGCCGCCAACGATGCGGACAATTGGGAATACATGCACCCCGGCGAGGCGGAGCACTACCTCGACGAGGACGACCTCGACGAGACGCCGATCTTCGTCGACGGGCGCCCCGTGAACCGCTTCGTCGACACGAACGGCTATCTCGACGCGACCCATTGCGAGGTCTTCGGCGTCCACCTGAAGGACAGCGAAGGTCAGGGAGAATTCGTCGTCCTGCGTGACCCCGCGGGCCTCTATTATCTCGGTCCCTATATCGGCGACTGACGGGTCGCCGCGCCGCGACAGACATGACGATCCCGCCGCCGCCCGGCGGGATCGTCGAGCGCCGCAACGACGACGATCTGCCTCGAGGAGCCAAAAAAGATGTCCCATTATTCCGTGCTCGTGGTCACCGATTTCGAGCCCAACAAGGACAATCTCGCACCGATTCTGCAGCCCTGGCACGAGTTCGAGTGTACCGGTATCGACGACGAATACGTGCGCGATATCGACATCACCGAGCGTCTCCGGACGGAATACGAGACGAAATCCGTTCGGCGTCTGCGTGACGCCAACGGACTTCTGCACGATCCGTTCGACGACGCCTTCTTCCGCGATCCGACGCCAGAAGAGATCGCCGCGGCCGGCCCGTTCGGCTTCGGGGGTGTCGGCGTGAACAACGGTGTCGTCTACATCTCGCGCGACTGGAACGACGGTCGCGGCTACCGGGCGAAGATCGCCTTCGTGCCGGACGGCATGGAGGAGGTCGATGTCCCCTATTGCGAGACCATGCGCTTCGAGGAATATTGCGCGGATTACGCCGAGCGCGGCGCCGTTCGCGACGGCGAAGAGCCCGATCTCACAGGGCCGCACAAATACGGCTATGCGGTGATCGACGCCGCCGGCGACATCGTGCGCGTGATCGAACGGACGAACGCACCGCAATGGAAGTGGACGGACGCCGCCGGGCGAGAGATCGCCCGCACGATCGGCGACGCGCTCCCGCCTCACGTCGAACGAGCCCCGTCCGGACGCTTCTTCTCGTGCGCCGAAGGTCTCCTCGCGCAATCGGCAGGGCTCCGCCGAGATGGAGGCTCGTCTGCCCACGCACGCGACGAGTCCGGGATCGAGGTCTCGAGCGGCGGCGCGCCGGGCGAAGTGTTTCGGCACCTGACGGCCGGCAAGAAATGGGACTGGTGGGTGATCGGTGGGCGCTTTGCGGGCCGCCTCATGGTGAAGAGGGGTCGTCGCGGTCGCTCGGGCACGCGCTCCTGGACGAACGCGGAGGATCCGGAGATCTACGGCGTCGACATCGCCCGCCGCGGCGATCTCGACTTCGCCGCGATGCGGGCCGCTCGGACGCACGAGAACCTCGAATGGATCCGTGAGGTCGGCGAGCGCGGAGATCTCACCTTCGAGGAGATCGAGAAGGGACTCGCGATCGTCGCCGAGGCGCGGATCGACGAGCGCCAGAAGACCCTCGATCCCTCGATCCGGGGCGATTCCTATTACGCCTGGATCGAAGAGGTCACGGGATCGCCGCTCGCGGCGCGGGTCTGTCGAGCCTTCTTCGATCGTCCGACGCTCGCGCCCGGACAGAGCCTGATGGACTGGGCCCGCGACGTCGTGCCTCTGACCGTCTGGGCCGTCGTCAAGGACGGCATCTGGGTCGAGCGGGGCAAGATGGGCTGGTTCGGCATGTCGAGCGACGAGCTCGACGAGGGCGATTGGCATCGCCGCCTCTGGGACATGATCGAAGGTCTCGACGACGACACCTGGATCACGATCGTCGATTGTCACATCTGACACCGGGTGGCGGCTTCGCGCCGCCTCCCTCCACTCTGCACCGACGAGGACGAAGCCCATGACGGACGAGACGCAAAAGCGCCCTTACGCGTACGCCCTGGTGCCGCTCTACGAACCCGACATCCCGCCCGGAAAGGTGTCTCTCTCCGCGGCTGCGGTGATGACCTGCGCCTTGTCGGGACGGATCCTGTCGGGTCACGGCGGCGCCGGCGTCTTCCTGTCGCCCGAAATCGTCGCCGAGCTCGAGGCGGGTACGATCGGCTATGGCGAGAAGACGCCCTGCGTTCTCGTGCATCGCCACGAGAACGGCGACGTCGACTATCACAAGACGCAAGGCACCCGACTGGTCGTCGTCGACGAGAGGGTGCCGGGCGACCGCGTCTACGAATGGACGACGGATGCCACGATGGCGCAGATCGAGGCGATCATCGGCGAGGATCCGCTCGGCAGTGCCGATGAGGAGCGCCACGCCGCCCTGGCGAACCGCATCGACGCGCTCGTCGAGGGGCGACCCGTCCTGTCGCTGCACATCGATCAGGACACGAAGACGGACTGAGTGCTATCTTTCTCGTCGGGACCGAGGAGGGGAGATCGCGACGATGGCGGCCGACGAGAAAAAGACGCAGCCGATGACGGCGGCCGAGCTCGTCGCGTTGCAGACCGCGATCCTGCGCGAGCGCCGCGAGAGCGGCCGCACCGGACGCCCGGCCGACGTCGATGCGATGATCGATCGGATGAACGCGCGTCGTTTGCGCAACGCACGCATTCGTGCGGGCGAGCTGCACCTCTATCCGAACGAGGGAGAGTAGCGTCTTTTCATTTGCGGGCGCCGGCCTACTTGCCGTAGGGTGGGCCGTCGCCGTCACGACGCGGGTTTCTAGACAAGGGGCACGACATGCTGCGCATCAAGCTCTTCCAGTGAACGAAGGCCGGGCTCTCGGCCGGAGGGCCGCTCTTCCTTTCGGGAGAGCGGCCTTTTCCTTTTCCTGATCACCTCGATACCGGTCGCCGCTCGATCGCGCGAGCTATCTTTTCGGAAAAAGACTTTCCGAAAAGAGGGGCGACGACGATGTTCGCGAGGATCGAGGATCTCGCTCAGTTCGAGAACGCGATTTCGGGACCCGGCCGGCAGACGATCGTTCGCGCCGTGCGCGGACCTCTGGTGATTTTCGATTACGCGGTCGCCGACAAGAGCACCTTCACGAGCCGCGAGCGCCGGGAATGCCGCGGCATCACCTTCGATGCGCGCGACGGTCGCCTCGTCTCCCGGCCCTACGACAAGTTCTTCAATCTCGACGAGCACCCCGAGACGCAGCGCGACGCGATCGCCTTCGACCGCCCCCACCACGTACTCGAAAAGCTCGACGGCTCGATGATGCACGGCCTCGTCCACGAGGACGAGGTGCGCCTGTTCACCCGCCTCGGTCCCTCCGAACAGGCCCGCACGGCCGAAACTTTCGCGCGCGAGCACGTGCAGGGTGCGCTGCACCTCGTGCGCGCGCTCGACGAGGAGGGCGCGACGGGCATGTTCGAATATTGCGCGCCCGACAACGTCGTCGTCGTCGGCTACGAGCGGCCACGTCTCGTGCTCACGGGCGTTCGCGACAGGAAGACGGGGGTCTATCGCTCTCACGCCGATCTCGTCGATCTCGCCCGGCGCTTTTCCGTCGAGGTGGTCGAGGCCCATCCCGGCGTGACCGATCTCGCCGGCTTCGTCGAGGGCGTCTTCTCGCTCACCGGTCGCGAGGGGGTCGTGGTGCGCTTCGAGGACGGGTTCCAGTTCAAGTTGAAGAGTGCCTGGTATGTCGGTATCCACAAGATCCGCTACCAGGTCGCCGCCCACGAGCCGACGCTCCTCTCGCTCGTTCTCGACGGCCGTCTCGACGACGTCCTGCCCCATCTCGCCGGGACGCCCGATTTCGAGCGCGTCCGCACGCTCGCGGCCCGTTTCGAGGAGGCGATCACGCTCAAGATCGCCGAGGTCGAGGCGCGCGAGCGTGCCCTCCTCGAGCCTGTCGGGCACGATCGGGCGCGGTTCGCCAAGGAAGTCCTGCCCACGCTCTCTCTCGCCGAAAAGAAGCACCTCGCCCCGCTCCTCTTCGAGATCGCCAAGGGCAGGAGGGCGGACGACGTGGTGCGCGCCTTCGTGCGACGCGCCGTCGTGACCGACGAGGCCCGCGGCTCGATCGTCGGCGCCGAGACCTGGGAGACGTTCAAGGCCGAGTTCTTCGGTCTCTCCTGGTGAGAGCGCGAGGCGCGCTCACAGTTCCGCCGGCCGCGGCGGCGGCAGGACGAAGAGCGGATCGGGCGTCTCCTCGACGTCGAGCTCGCTCGACGCTTCCTGCACCAACGCCGACTCGGGGGTCGGCCGTGGCGCGACGGCCTCGAGCCGGAACGCGGCCGCGAGCAGGAGGTAGGGCGGCCATTGCGCCATCAGGCTGCCGGCCGGATAGACGACCCCGTGGGCACCGACGAGGAAGCGCGCCGTCTGCTCGCGCCACGGTTCGGCCGAGCGCAGGAGAAGATCGCGCGAGACGGGCTTGATCGCAAGAGCGGCGAGCGCCGGCGACAGTCCGATGCCGACGACGACGCCGAGCGCGACGAGGCTTCCCGTCACACGATGGCGAAGGACCGCGAGAACGGATCCCGCCGCACCGAGCCCGCGTGTCGTATAGGCGACGAACTTGAAGACGTGCACGATCGCGCCGAGGAAGGAGAAGGACAAAGCGAGGAGTGGAACGATCGCGGCACGCACCGAATCCTCGCCGATCCCCGAGAGCGATCCTCCCCAGCCGAAGATTGCGGGCTCTTCGAGATAGGCGTCGCGCATGGTCGCTTCGTTGTAGGGGCGCATCGGAACGACGACCGAACGATAGACCTCTTCGTCGCTCATGTTGCGCGACAGCCGACCCAGGCCGCCGACGCCGGTGCGTCGCTCGATCTCGGCGCGTGCCCAGCGCGTGGCGAGGATCTCGTCGACGTCGCGCAGGCGCGCGAGCTCGTCGAGGTCGCGATAGGTGATCCCCGTTCCCGACAAGAGGCCGTTCACCTGTCCGATCACGAAATGGTCGTAATAGGTGCGCTCGAAGGGCGCGCGCGAGCGCCAGTCCCAATTGGCCGGCACCGGAACGCGGTGGATGCGATAGCGACGCTCGAGAAATTGGCGCCAGCCGTTGTTGCGCATCTCCGCGACATGCGAGGCCCAGACCTTCGGAAAGCGGTCGAGGAAGCCGCGACGCAGGCGATCTCGGGCTTCTATGCCGCGTGCGACCGCCTGCGGCACGTCGCGCATCATGCGAATGCTCGGCTCGACGATGCTGCGCCGGGCGAGAGCGACGTCGTTCGTCTGAAGGAGGCGCCAGCGCACGAGAGCAAGACGGCTCTCGCCGGAACGCAGGAAGACGTCCGCATCCGCGCCCGCCACGAAGGTGAACAATCCGAGCGCCGCCTTGTCTTCGGCTTGCGGGCCGATACCCCGCCCGTCGGCGAAGACCCCTCCTTCGGCGACGCGGTCGCGCACCAGCGCCGCGCGGGCGAAGTTCTGGCGAAGCTCGGGGGACGCGGTCTCGGCGAGGTGATCGACGAAGCTCTTCTGGCCGATATACATCGCCGGAACGGCGAGGAGCGAGAAGACGAGTGCACACATCTTCGTGTGTGCGGGCCAGTTGCGCTTGAATACGAACCCCCACAGAGCGATGGTGACGGCCACTCCAGACAGGAGACGCCCCACGTGTTCGGCCGCCTCGATCTCCTCTTGGCCTGCCGACGAGCCCAGAATGTCGACGAGGTGCGCCGCGAAGGGCACTTCGACGAGGAGATAGGCGAACGTGACGATCGCCATGAAGGGGACGTAGGCCGGCATGTCGTCTCCGGAAGATCGCCGTTGTTACGGCATGAGTCTTGAATCTCTCATAACGAGATCGCTTCGATTATTTCGATCATCTGTCGTCTCCACCCTCTGCGAGATCCTCGGACGTGAGTTGGTCGCGCCGCGCCACCCGATCATTGCTCGAGGCGACGGGCGCTGGCGCCTTGGCCAGGACGGGCTTCTCGCGAAGTGCGTCGCCTTTCGGCGCAGATCGACGTGGCTCGTCCTCGTGCGCGATCATCGTCCGCAGGACCTCGGGATTGCGCAGGAGGATTTCGCGCTGTGCGAACGGGATCTCGATACCGGCCTCGCGGAAGCGACGCACGATCTCGTGGTTCATCTCCGAGCGCGTGCGCATCATCAAAGCGACGTCGCGCAGGATGCAGCGGATCTCGAACTCGAGCGCGTCGGCGCCGAAGCCCATGAACAGGACCGCCGGCGGCGGGTCTCTCAACACGGCGTCGTTGTCGGCGACGACCTCGTGGAGGATCCGCTCGACCTCGCGCGTGTCGGACTGGTAGCCGACGCCGACCTTGAGGATGAGCCGCATCGTGACGTCGAAACGCGTCCAGTTCGTCACGCGTCCCGTGACGAGATCGGCGTTGGGCACGATGACGTCCGTTCGGTCGAAGGTCTCGATCACGGTCGAGCGCACCGAGATCTTGCGCACCTTGCCCATGGTGCCGCCGACGTCGATCCAGTCGCCCTCGGAGACCGGCCTCTCGACGAGGAGGATGATGCCCGCGACGAAGTTCGAGACGATCGCCTGGAGGCCGAAGCCGATGCCGACCGACAGGGCGCCCGCGACGATCGCGAGCGAGGTGAGATCGAAGCCCGACGCGCTGATCCCGACGAGGACGGAGAGGAAGACGCCGATATAGCCGATCACACCGTCAGGAAGGCCGCGATCTCGGCGAGGCCGATGCGCGTCTCGCCGAGTTGGATACCCGCCTGGACCCGCGCCCACAATTCGACGAGTTCTGCGGGACGAACGCCCCAAGCGAGCGCCAGAGCGGGCAGCGACGCGGTCGTGACGAATAGGGCTGCGAGCGCGCTGACGAGCCCGCCGCCTTCGCGCTCGCGCTCGCTCGGCAGGAGGCGCACGAGGTCTCCGACGAGACGCTGCAGGACGAGGACCACCCCGCCGATCGCCAGCGAGAGGATGGTGGGCAGGACGATCGTATAGGCGGCCTCGACATAGCCGGCCGCGGCGAGCGCCGGCGCGAGAAGGCCCATCACCGCGAGTGCCTTGCCGGCGAAGGCCACGAGGCGGGCGCGCAGGGAGACGTCGTGCCGCTCGACCCCCGAGATCGTCCGCGCCAGCCTGCCGACGGCGAGAAGCAGGAGCGAACCGAGGACGACGACGGGGAAGGTCAGGACGGCCTCGGTCGCGCGCGACAGCGGTCCGCCGACGCCGGTCGCGATCTCGACGAGAAGGCCGTGCAGGAGGGTCAGAGCGAGGAACAGGCCGGACCAGAAGGCGAGTGCGCGTCCGCGCGCATGGGCGTTGTCGTCGATCGCGAAGATCGGCTGTTCGTGGCGTGTGCCCGAGAAGAGCCTCTCCCCGAGCCAGATCGCGAAGAAGACCACGAACCCGACGAGCGGCAGGACGTCGAGCGCCTCCTCGAGGCGCGGGCCCGCAAAGCCGCTCGCGCGCGCGGCGTTGGTGAGTGCGAGGACCCCTGCGACAGGCAGGAGCATCTGCGCGAGCGAGGCCGGGACGACGGCGATCGTGCGCAGGGCGCCAGCCTCCATCAGGAGCACCCGCTCGCGCACGGCACTCGTCCAGCGACGGGCCCGCCAGAGGAGAACGATGCCGATGAGCGTCCAGAATGCAACGATCGGGGTCGCGTCGAGTGCCGCCTCCTGGAGATCGGCGCGATCGAGATTGCCGGCGATCTCGTCCGACAAAGCGCTCGCGACGCTCTGGATGCGACGCAGGGCCTGAGGCCAGTAGATGGGATTGACCGGCGCGGGATCTCGGCGCAGGAGGGCGCGTGCCTGGCGCTCGCGCAAAAGGCGGTCGATCTCGAGAACGATGCCGTCTGCGCGCCTGAAGGCCTCCTCGGCCGCGATACGCGGGCTCGTGAGGCGGGCGATGCGCTCGTTGAGGTCGCGCCGGCGCTCGGCGATTTCGGGAGCCTCGACCTGATCCTCTGCGGGCGCGGGGCCGAGCGCCTCGACCTGACCGCGCAGCGTCTCGATCCGACGATTGTTGGCGTTCTGCGAGGTCTGCAGGCGCGATCGCCAGGACGCCACTTCGGCACGGAGTGCCTCGAGCTCGCGATTGGCGAGAAACGCGCTCTCGAGCGCGTCCTCGGCGCGCGCCGCGACCTCTTCCCAGGCGGCCATCTCCTCTGGCGTGAGTTGACCGTTGTCCTGTGTCTCGAGCGCCTCGACCGCGGCCGGCTCCTCGATGACGCTCGGCTGCGCGGACGCGACCGACGCCTGAAGGAAGAGACATAGGAACAGTACCGAGGCGAGAAACGAGACAGACTTCATGGATGGCGGAACTCGTCGAGACGAGCGCCTATTCGCTCGTCGATCTAGGAGAAGATAGCTCCCGACAAGACGAGTTCTCGCAATTTCGTCGTCGTCTCAAGCGGCGGCCGGCTTCGACCAGCCGATGACGTCCGCGATCACGCTCTGGAGGCCCTTGGCGTACTCGACGGTTTCGCAGACGAGAACGACACGGGATTTGTCGGAGAGGACGATCTCGAGATGGGCTTCGCTTTCGAACGGGCGCAGACGCATCCGCTCTACGTCGTCGAAGCGAACCAGTCGCCCGTTCAAGAATAGGATCCGAGACGCCCTCGAGCCGAGGACGAGGTGTCGGCACCAATAGTCGCGCGCCACGAGATTGGCCTCGAAGCCTTCGGCGACGAGCTTCGTCGCGGCCTCGTAGACCGGCAGCGATCGCGCGCAGAGGGCGATCTGGCGCACCACGATCGGCGCGATGACGAGGACCCACAGGGCGATCACGGCGACCGTCGCCGCGAGCGCGCCGGAACCCGCGAAGAAGAGGAACGGCGCCAGGGTCGCGGCGGACGCCAGGGCGAGGAGGCAGACCGTACGGATGACCGCGCCGAGGGGATGCACTCCGAGCGTTTCGATCCCCGACACCACGTCTCTTCCCCTTCTCCGGATCCGCGCCCGGCGCCCCTATGGCACGTCGGTCGTTACCCGATCGTCGCGCCGGTGAGAAAGATTGGAGCCGTCGAGCCGGGAACAAGTCGCCCGCATCCGCGAGCGTGCCTCGTGGGCGAGCGGCGCGCTATAATCGGCTCTCCGAACACCGGGATTTCGTCTCCGCCATGCGCCCAGTCTTTCTCACGATCCCTGCCGTGACGTCTCTCCTCGTCGTCCTCGGGATTTCGTCCGTGAACGCGGCCGACCCACGACTCGACCCGTTCAACCTCATGTCCTGCCGGCACGGATTGCCGACATGTCGGGTCGAGCTCCTCGACGAGCGTCAAAGGCTCGAGATCGAGGCCCGTGCGGGGAGCGAGAACCTGAGGGCGTGTTTTTATGGCACGAGCGCGTGTCGTCGTCATTCCCTGACCGGTGAGGAGCGGCGCATCGTGATCCGCGCAGAGGAGCTCGAGCGGCGCGAGGCACGCGAGGCACGGCGCGACAACCAGCGCCGCTGCGCGGCGGGAAGTCCTCTGTGCGATCGCACCGCGCTGCCTCTCTGGCAGCAACAGGAACTGGAGGGCGACAGTCAGCGTCGCTGGATGCGGCTGTTCAATTCCGCACGGCCCTGACGCGTGCGGACCGTCGATAGCCGCCACCTCACGAGCGGTCTCGTTCCAGCAAGCGCCGCAGGCGACGGCTCTGATGCTCGACCCAGAAGACCGTCTCGCGATGGAGGAAGGTATAGACGCCGCCTTGAGACGAGCACCTGAAGCGCGGGTCTCTCAGATCGACGAAATCGGAAACGAGGAATTCCGAAAGGATGCCCGCGAGCCGCAAATCTCCATCGATATCGACGAACAACGGTCCGCCCGAATCGCCGAAGCAGACGCCGCCGTCCTGCGTCTCTACATAGCCTGCATCTCGCAGGAACGACCCGATCGTTCCCTTCATCGTTCGCAAGCGTCGCTCGCGGACGGACGGATCGGTCGACGCGGTGCCCGCCATGATCGCAGCCTGGCCGCGCCGCGGCGAGCCATCGCGTTCGCTCAGGATCTGCGCCGGCCTGTGTGTCTCGGGTAGGACATCCTCGCGAAAGACGACGAGTGCGAGATCCGTGGTGTAGAGCCTCAGTTCGGGAACGAAGGCTTTGTTCCGCAAAATGCGATAGTCGGCCACGGACCTGTGGACGGCGACGCTTTTCTCGCTTCCGACGAAGAAGTCTAGTCGCACGTCACCACGCCGCGCGTCGTCGAACAGGACACAATGGCCTGCGGTCAAAACGACGTCGGGGGCGACGACGACGCCCGTGCAGCCGTTCGTCGGCCAAAACAGAGAGACCGTCGACTGCCAGACCCGTTCGTCGACAGGATCCGGCTGCGCGCCGGCGGGAGACGCCAGGAACAGAGCAGCCAGAGCGGCAAAGATCGGTCCACGAAGACGCGCCACGCCGACCCCCTCTTGTTTCGGTTCTGCATTACAGCAGAGACGCCGCGCTTGCGCAACGAGAGGGCCGGCGGCGCTGGCGCGCCTCGGGCGATCGATCTCAGGGAACCACTTGGACGGCGATGCTCGACGTCAGCTGCGCTCCCGTGGCATCGGTGACGCGATAGGACACGCTGTAGGTTTCCCAGAGCATTTCACCGATCGTATCGAAATTGTCCGTGAAGCCGCGGTCCACACGCAGATCGGCACCGTCGAAGAAGAAGGCGGCGGTGACCGGAGGGTCGAAGTCGCGGACCGCAGACAGGACCTCGAAGGTGAAGGGGGCCGTTCCGCCCGTCACGATCGCCGAGCCGATCGTGACGACACCCCCGAAGTCCGAGAACGGAATCGTGGACCCGGAAAGCGACAGAGACACGAGCGGCGTGACGACCGGCGCAGGCGTGCCGCCCGGTGCGGTCGGGCCCGCCGTCTCGACTGCGCTCGTGATGCGCGCGAAGACGTCGCTGTTCTCCTCGCCGAGATTGGTCGCGGCCGTGACGGAGACGGCAGCGATGAGGGCGGCGAGCAGTCCGTATTCGACCATGCCTGCACCAGAGTGGTCGTGGAGCATGGTCCCGTGGTGTTTGTTTCTGGGCGACAGGAACATATCGAGCCTTTCATAGAATTAATCGCCGAACATCGGCACAAGATTCTATAGGATCGATAGAACTCAAGCAAATACACGCTGATTATTCTGGACAATTCGCCATAGATTCTCCTTTTGCTTGACGGCTGCGCCCTCCGGTACGAAGCCGTCCTCTGCGCGCGCTCACCCTGGAAATGTTGTCGGACGATGCTCGAACATGGTCGCGATCAGGCGGCGTCTTCACGGGTTGGCGTTTCGTTCGGCGAAGCGGCGACCAGATCGTCGAGCAGCATCTGAGCGTGTCCTGCCCAGATGCTGCGACTGGCGGCCTTCACCGCGTCGGTGAAGGCCGGCTTGCCGCCTTCCGCGATGCGGACCGACTCGGGAGCCGGCGCGGTCCCCTCGCGCTGCGGCGGTGCCTCCTGCGGCGGCGCCTCTCGAGCGGGCGCCTCCTGCGGCGCGGCCGGCTCGCTCTCGGCGTCGACCGCGATTCGGAAGCCCGTGCTCGCCGATTCGCCCGTCGCGAGCCTCGCCGTCACCACGATGTCGAGGCTGCCCGTGAAATCCGGCGGGACGTCGATGCGGAACGTGCCCGTCGCCGGATCGAACTCGATCCAGGCCGGCAGCGGGGAGCCGTCCGCGAGGAGTGCGCCGACGAGCGCCTGCGCGCCGGCACTCTCGACCACGAAGGTGGCCGGCGGCAGCGTGAAACTCATCGAGCCGCCGCCCGAACGCATCAGGAAGTCCCCGACCGGCGTCGACGCGCGGATGGCGATGCCGAGGCCCGCGCCGTCCGACGGGGCGAGGAAGAAACCGCTCGTCGCCGGGATCGGCGAGAAGCCCGGCGCCGCGACCGGGCCGCCCAGGTCGGGAGCGAGGATCGACACGACGGCGCCCCCGAAGGTCGGGATTGGGACGGGCCCGCCGATCGGCGGACCCGGCACGAAGATGATCGGCGGCGGCGCGACCGGAGGCGGCGCGGGCGGCGGCGCGGGCGGAACCACGGGCGGCGGCGGCGGCGGGATCGAAGCCTCGACCTGCGGCCCCACGATGGTCACGGTGCCGGTGCTCGTCGCGGCGGCGGTGCCGTCGCTCACGGTCACCGTGATCGCGACCATCGCGCTCGCGCCCGGCGGGACGGCATTCGCGACCGGCTGGAAGACGAGCCCGCGCAGCGCCGCCTCCGCGGCGGCGGGATCTGCGAAACCGTTGCGCTCGTACAGCCCGGGCGCGATCTCCACGAAGCCCGCGGCCGCGAGCGAGGCGGCGGTGAGGCCCCCACTGCCCGGATTGCCGATCGCGATGCGCACCGACAGGGTCTGCCCCGCATCCGGATCGGCGACGAGCATTCCGGCGAAGGGCTGCAGCGTGCCGTCATGCGCGACGCTCTGCCCCGGCGGGAG